>APFE031538236.1:0-38838 GCA_000404065.3 Pinus taeda | reverse complement strand
GGGGGGGGGGGGGGGGGGGCCGCCCCCCCTCTAACCCCCTGGTTAACTACGTGGGCTAGTTGTTGAAATATATAACACAACCCAACATATAGAGGTTATTCCAATATATTGGACAACAATATCCCACATTCCAAACAGGGCATTGAAGATGATAAGGAGATTAAGCAATATTTTTTTATGGAAAGCAAATTCTACAAAAGGTGGTTTTCATTTGTCTAAGTAACAATATTTGACACTTCCAGAAAATGGAGGGAGGCAAGGACTTGAACATATAAATTTGAACATATAAATCACTTTAGAATGACTCTATTTGGTAAGATAAGATAAGATAATTGCATTAATGTCCAATGAAGGACCACAAAAGTAGGTAAATAGGACTGTTTCAATATAAAATTGTTTGTATATAGTGGTAACACTAAAACAAATCCTATATAAAGTAAAGGTAAAGCATGAAAATAACCTAATCTCAATACTAGAGAACAAACTCTAAACATGGAGGGTCACTCCAATAGAGTGATGCACAAAATAGGTGGCTCCAAGAGCTAGAATACAAATGTTGAAAATAGATCATGGTCTGTTGAGACCATCTCTCCTAACATCCAAAGCTGAATGGAGGAAGCTCAAAATAGAATGTTGGGTAGAGGAGCCAAACAAGTAGCTAGATGATATACTATGTAGTCACTAAAAGGAGGTGACCTAACTCTAGAATCTATATGATCTCCTCTAGCCACAAGGTTGTCGAGGTCTCTATGGTATCTAGATTGTCCTCCTAGTCCTAAAAGAGTCTCTAGAACCTTATCTTTCGAGATATTTTGTGGAGGATTATTATACATAAGTATATTGTTCTAGGCACTTTCTTGGATTGGATAAGAAGGAGAAATCAAGCCCATAAGGAATGTGTCCAACTAGTGGAAGGATTTGGTCTTAGTGTCTCTGATTGCTAGTAGATAATTAGCTTAAAGAGTTTATGATAGAACCAAGGTGAGGATAGGGGTAGATGTCATTTTGGAGTATGGTAACAATATTCCTTTACCTCTAGTTCTCATCCAACTTTTAAATAAGAGAGATTTATTTATAATAAATTATGTGGCATATTTGAGTAATACAGATATTTGGCGGAAAGGTTAGAAAACCTCCAATATGTAGGGTCGCGAGGGTGAATTAATTGTTTAAATCCATGAATTAAGGAGGGATCACATCATATTAATTTAAATAGGTGGTGAATTTTCTTTGTCTTTGAATAATACAAGTGTTTTTTATACCACAAATTTGGGGTGATTAACTTCAACGGTGAAACAAAATGTTCCTAGGAAATGGTGGTGGTGGGAAAAAATCTAGAAAGTCAAGGTCCTTAAGAAGACTATCATCCACATGTGGCTTGCCTTGGGAAATTTTACAGAGGAGATAGTTCCAGGGTATTAGTATGTGTGTACTTTACAAGAGCTATGTAGATAATAATTTTTCAATTATCTCTAAAGAATATTGCTCACATTTCAATTTTGTGTACTTGCATTTCACAAGTCTGGGCTGAAATTTCTAACTGGCTCAACTTGAGAGACCTATGGGATGGCAATAATATCAATGATTGTCATTGAAAATGGTTTCAATTCTCATGTCTAAAAACTCTAAAAAATATTCCTTTTTCATGATGTGGAGATTCTTTACCTAGTTGCGCATGCAACTTCTCTTTTAACAGTACAATGCCAATGCAACCATTTTAATAAACAAAAAGAAGATAACTCGTGCTCAACCCATACTAACTTATTCGGCATTATGAGTGGGAGGTTAAGGAAGAGAGATGTGAGTCAAAAAATAATTCAAAGTATGGTTTAAAAACAGGAAAAGAGTGTCTAACCTAGCTGAGGAAAGAACCACACCTTAACTTTGTCCACTAAACCTCTTCCTCCAATTATCTCGCCTCTAATGGCTTTCTTGTTATCTAATATGGCAATACCTTAGTCGTTGGTACATGCTAAACTTGGACATCTATTTTTCAATTACTTATACATCTAGCCATGAAATTGGGTGTAAACCTATACGTTTAGGAATCATAGCCCTTACTTGGTTAATGAATTCTGCATCTGTCTCTAGAATTGGATGTAAACCTATAAGCTTCAGACTCATAACCGTTTCATTTGTAGAAAAATGTAGCATTTAAAGTGCTTAATTCGTTTCAGGAAATTGGGTGGATTTGTGTGTAGGCCTGAGTTTCGTCGCTTACGACTATGTAGGTGAGCCCCATTAATGCCCACAACATGTTCGACGAGCCTAAAGACCAAAAACCTATGTTGAGTAAGAGAAAATGGTAACATGCCCTTCAACCCTTCCTTTGCCACTCATATTATTCTCTCCACCATATTGTTAGCATGCCATACTGTTAGCATTTAATATTTTTACAAATTCTTGTTTATTCATACCCATGGATACACATTATATCATTTTTGCCATGCAATTCAATTCACTATATCAAAATTACAACTGATCAAAAAATTGGATAAACAACCTATAATAACTAGACAACAATTTAAATGTTTAAAACTTAAGTAAAAATAAACTATGAAAACAAAACTTAATAAGGCATAATTGTAAATATAAGAATAATTCAAGCCAAACAAATATATAGGGAAACATTCATGAAGATTAAGAAACATACTATTCAATAATGAGGAAAATTGGATTTGACATAGAAATAATTCAAAGACGAAAAATATTATTTGAAAGAAAGAAAAACTAAAACACAAAAATGAGAAATAGCGAAATAGATGAAATAAAGAAGTGCATGCTACACAAGTTTGGAGTTTAGACCACAACAGTAGAAAATACAAGACAATGAAAGAGCAGACAAATTGGAAAGCTATGAGGATTAAAAAATTTAGGCCACTAATCTAATGATTGAATACGAAGGGACATCTGTTTAGAAATGGAAACAAGAAATTCCAGTTTAATTTTTCCTTGAATTAAACTGAGAATTAAAATAAAATTCTATTCTCATAGAAACTTGTAAATAGTTAATTAAGTTAATTAATTTAATTAGCTTAATAATTTTGAGTTGGAAGTATTTCTGAAGTCATGTATATGTTCTCCCTAAGTTTTAGCGGTCGAAAATGTGTTTAAATTGAGTTGAAAATTAGATCACTCAGTTTACTGAGTTAATTTCAGTTAAATTAGTTCTAAATTATTTTTGGAACTAATATAGGACTAATAGTCAGTTTGTGCACTAATGCATCCAGTAGTGCTACTCCAGTTATCTGAATATCCCCTCATGAGAAACTCATGCATGTCGATTCTTTAAAAGACCCAGTTGAGACTAGAGTGCAAGGACATTTAACGATCATTGGTTTTACTTACTGGAGTGTAAATATCATCCATGCATCAGAGATGGATCCTCTGTTTGGATTTCACAGTTTTGGAAGCATGAATTCCATTTAAATATGGGTTATTCATCCTAGGAATTACGTAAGAGATTATGATCTTGGACAGTTGTAGAATTGGCTAAGTGTTGGCCAAGGGCTAGCTTGTGAGCTGAGAGAGTTAAGCATACTTGTGTGGAATTTTTTTCGTGAGAACAAGATTTGTATCTTCACTTTCTGATAAATGCAATACAAATAGTGGGGTTTTGAGTAGTGGCTTTCCCCAGGTACATTTTTTGTTATATGCCATTGATTTTTCTTCTTCTTAGTCATATTGTTTTCATCAATCTATTGGCTTCCACTGGTTGAAATTAGAAGTATATTCTTGTCATATTCTTTAGTAAATTGCATGATCTTGTGAATCTATAGGATTTTCTACATGATATCGGAGCTGAAGATATGATACTAGAGGAGCCTTTGAAGTTTTGAGTTTTGGGTTACAGGTGAAATTCGAATTTGGAATATATACTTTAGGATCAGCAGATGGTGTTCTATAGTTTGTGGCTTGAGTATGCCTTGGAAGGAAGCTCGAATTTTATAGCTTCGAGGGCTAGAATGAAGGCTTTTTCTAGAGGATAATGGCTTGAAGGAATTCATTGATCAGGAAATTCCTAACCCAACAACATCAGATGTGCGAAATTTGGCCGAATGGAAGAAGTGTGTGGTGAAGGCGAGGCAGGTAATCCTTGAGGGAGTCTGAGACCACATTGTCTCGAGTCTCCATGGCTAGGAAACTCTGTATGCTATGTGGAATGCATTGATGAACTTGTATCAGAACAACAATGACCAAAGGAAATTGGCATTGAAGGAAAAACTTCGAAAAATCAAAATGGAGAAAGGCGAGATGATTCCAAAATACTTGACCAAGTTCACTCAATGTTGTGATGAACTTGGAAGTGTTGGTATCATGATTTCCAAGGATGATATGGTGAGTATCACTCTTTTAAGAATCCCAAAGAGTTAGAATATTTATCAAGACTTTGTTAATGGTCAGGAGAAGCTACAGGATTGCTAATGATTGTGGTCATATTGATGCAGGAGGAGCTCAAGAGGAACACCAGGGATGGATCTTCATCAAACACTGATGATGAAGAGAATTGTTCCTTAGCAATTAAGGTGATGAAGGGGAAAGGGAAATATTCCCATTCCAAATTAGATTCTTATCATGGAGGTAAGAAGAAATACATGATGAAAGTTAAGTTCTTTCATTTTCGTTAGCTGGGCCATTTTGCTAAAAATTGTCCACTCTAGAAGTCCATGAAGAAGCCCTCAAGAGGAGTGGCGAGTGAGGTTTTTGCCTCTTAATTAGAATTGGGATTTTCCCTCATTTCATGCATGGTGTCATCAATGATGGGAAGTGTATGATAGTTAGATAGTGGAGCTTCATTCCACATGACTAGTGACAAAGAGTTATTAGTGACCTGGAGGATGTTGGCATTATGATACATGTGTTTTCCTTGATGGAAGCTCACTTATAACAGAATTCACAAGTTAGTTCAAAAGTGATAGAGTGAATACAAACAAAATGCTAGAATGAATATAGATGTGAAAGAATGCATGAAAATTCAGAGGATTCAGTTCAGAATAATGATAAAGTTAGAAGTTCAAGAACTATACGCGGGTTTTGTTAAGCCAAGTCATGTATGCATGCGATTTTAGTGAAGGAAAGTAGCGTATGGTTTTTGTACCATGGTATTCTAAATACAAAGGGTCCTTACCATGGTATTAGCCCATAGTAATGAGTGCAACAATGAATATTTATCATGTCAAAGATTACCACCGATGCTAATGTTGTTTTGACCCGTGGTATTGGATGAGGGATAATCTATATAAAGAAGTGAAGATTAAAGGGCTAAGTGTGCAAGAGAAATATTTTTTGATGAATATTTCAATTTGAAGTATATTTGCATTGTAAGTGCCGTAATTATCATGTTCATCTGAATAATTATGCACCAATGGATACAATGATCGACCGGGATCATAAGCCCTGAAATGACTGTTCATTGTATGATCTGATCAAGGATTGACTGGATCTTAGTACTAGCGCATGTTTTTATCTTTGACTATTATGATCTATGTCTTTTTGAAGTTTTGAATAGTTGTGCAATTATAGGTCAAAATTTGCAGATGTATACGCGGGTTGGTTTTAGGCAAAGCACATGTACACGCAGGTTCACTTCTACAAAGTCACATATAAAAAATAAGGAGTTTTTTGTTCATAAATGATTGATCGACCTGATCAGTTCTGTTCTTTCTTTGCTATCTGTCAATGACATCCTCATGTTGATCTAGGTTAAGTGATAATGTGTGAAGTAGATCTGATTGAATGATGAAGTTGAATTTGGATATTAATTGATTGATGAATGTTAAGATTACTAGCTAATTGTGATTGAAGATCAAAGACAATCCTATGATTGGTTCAGAGTGTTGTAGTAGAACTGAGTGTGATTCAGTGTTCCCTTCAGAAATTGTAGTGGTGAAATTTTTAGATTTTAGTATATTAATATCTATACTCATTTTTCTCTCTAGAAAAGAGTGTATGCACACGGGTTGCCTTAAGTGAAGTAGCATATAAATTTTGACAAATAAATAATCTGGGTTGCAGATGATTGTATGTGTTAATGCAATATTCTGAGTTTATTCTTGTGTACTAGTTACAGTGATCTGACTGTTCTAGTTGATTGGTTAAGTTTTGATTATGTATATTGTTTGGGTTTCAGTGATCGATTGTGTTAGAGATTCATGATTTTTTTTAGCATAAGTGTTGATATTTGATCCACTCTAAAAATTTGATGAAACGTGGTCCATGGATGTTGTTGAGGGTTGGAGCCTTTAGTGAGGAAGTTGAAGCTTCCTACCAGTAGTAGGTGGTCATCAAATCAGGGGGTTGGAGCTCCCTTCTAGTAGGAGCTGGAAAACAAGTGAAGGTTGTAGCCTTCAACAGGTGGTTGCCTACATACTGGAATGAGTCTATACTAGTACAATAATGTAAGAAGTTTTTGATATTAATAATTTTTTAAGACTGAGAGGACAATAGAAGTGGCTTTCTCCCACATTGAATTTCCACCTTAAATCCTAGTGTTCATGTGTGTTTTATGTGTGATACTTTATTCTATTCCTACTACACTTGCTTACTTCTTATCAAATTCCTGATAAATATCTTACATTCTAGTTCAAAGTTTAATAGATAAATAATTAGTTGTTTTACAAAGTTTACTTGGCATACACTAGTTTTTGTTACAACAGTCGTGTATATACGCTAGTGGAGTTCAATAAAGTCGTGTATACATTTCAAAAAAGAAAAATTATTATTAGTTTTTAAAATATTGATTCACCCCCCCTCTGAGTATTCTCCCAACAGAGGACAAAGATCTCCATATGCATATCAAGATGGGTGATGATAGGAAGTATAGTGTTACTGGATTGAGCACAATTACTTTTTAAAAGGAGCATGGGGCTCCACTGACCTTGCAGAATGTTATGTACGTGCCCGTGCTGAAGAAGAACTTGGTATCTGTTTCCATGCTTGAGGATAGAGGCTATGATGTGATCTTCCTGAAAGGAAAGGCATTCCTTCAACACATATCCACAGGTCAAGTAAAGAAGATAGGGATTCGAGTGAAGAATCTCTATAGGATGGAGGTAGAGGAGTATGTTGCTTTGAGCACAAAAGTAGAATGGGTGCAAGGGCAAGATGTTCATGAGTTGTCACACAGGTGATTGGGCCACTTGCATCATGGGGCTTTGAAGATATTGCAGAAAATATCTATTGGTCTTCCCAAAGGTATGCTTGAGAAATTTGATACATGCAAGGGGTGTGCTTTAGGAAAATATGTTAGGTAAACTTGACTCAGGATAGAGTCAGACCAGGTTAAATAGTGATGGTTTTGGGGCACATGGTATTGTGCACCCATAGTATTCTGCCCGTGGTATTATATGTAATGAAGCTTATAAAAGGCTAGAAGGACTTCATTGTAATGAAAGACCTGGAGGTGAGCGGTGAAGGCTCACTTGGTCGGATTGACCAGGGTTTTGGCCAATGCTAATAAGATCTTATTAGGTTGGGTTTTTCTCCGGATTTGGGGTTTTCCCAAATAAACATTTGTGTTTATGTGTTGTGTTTATTGTTGGTTATTTTTTATATTTGTTTCTCTCAGTAATTCTCTGTAATTCTCTGTAATTAATTTGTGTTCTCAGGTAAATTTTATTAACAACTGGTATCAGAGCCAGATATTGACTTCAAAGGGATTCTTTGATGCCAGGAGTTTATAGTGCCTGATGAGATCAATGCAGCCTTTTTTTCAGATCTAGGTCTGGAAAATAATGGTGGAACAATCATACGTGGAGGAACCTCAAGGAGAATGTGCAGAAGATAGTGCCATAACTACCAGGGATCGCAGTAGGCATGGGCTGCATGCAGGTCAGCAGATGAAAATTGTTCATGCGGCTTTGAAAATTGTTCGTTTTCTGCTAAGTGAGGCCACCGGTACTGGAATCTACGATGTTCTCATCGGGTTCACAGTTGGAGCATTTTGATAGAAATTTTTGAGCAAATCAAATTGAGAGAGGATGGATCAGAATCGCAACAGCAATAAACAAAAAAATATATTTTAATGAAGTCAAAATTATTGCATGTAAATGGGCATACTACTGTAATACCTGGTAAGGCATGTGTACCCCTCGGTGATCACCGTTAAAGTCTGGGTTAGACCTAGGTGATAGGGGGGATCTCGGGTTAACAATACCCCAGGTAAAAACTCTAAGGGGGGTAAGGGCTAGAGTGAGCGGGATTGTCTCACTTAACAGGTTTGGCTAGAGTTAGTCAAGGAACCCCAAGTCAAGTTTAAGGGGGGAATTGTTAGGTAAACTTGACTCAGGATAGAGTCAAATTTGACCAGGTTAAACAATGATCGTTTTGGGGCACATGGTATTATGCACCCATAGTATTCTACCCGTGGTATTATATGTAATGGAGCTTATAAAAGGTTGGAAGGACTTCATTGTAATGCAAGACCTGGAGGTGAGCGGTGAAGGCTCACTTGGTCGAATTGGCCATGGTTTTGGCCAATGCTAATGAGATCTTATTAGTAAATTTCTTAACAAAATATAGAGACAGTTGAGTAGAGGCTATTCTAGAGAGAGTCCATTCAGATGTGTGTGGACCAATCTCGACAACATCCATGACCAAACACTAGCATTATGTTATATTTGTTGATGAATTTTCTCTAAAACACTGAACATTTTTCATGCAGATAAGGAAATGTTCACAAAGTCTTCTAAGTTTAAAGCATTGGTGGAGAAAGAGTAGGGAAATAAGGTTAAATTTCTATGGATTGATAACATTGGTGAGTATGTCTCAAACAAGTTTATAAACTTATGTGTAGTGGAAGGGATTAAACAGGAGTTGATGACAACCCATAACCCTCAACAAAATGGGGTGCCCGAGAGGAAGAACAAAAGCATACTAGGGGCAGCGAGGGCGATGTTGCATGATTAAGGCCTACCACTACACTTGTGGGCTAAGGCATGCAACACTGTGGTTTATGTTTAGAATCATAGCCCACATCAGATACATGAGTGAACACACAACCTACCTATAAACAATAGCTTCCACTACTTCTCCCAAAGTAGCATCCTCCTTCCTCCAGTTACCTGTTAGAGGAGTCTCCATGGGTTTGCTGCTCTCCATTTGAAATCTCCTGCATATCTCATTGGCATACTTGCCTTGAGACACAAAAAACTCTCCATCTCCCTACCATACCTCCATGCCAAGAAAGTAATGCATGAGCCCCATGTCCTTCATCTCAAACTATCTTGCAAGGTCCTCCTTGCAAGACTTGATCAGTTGATCATCACCTGTCATGTATATGCTCTCCCTAAGTTTTAGGGGTCCAGTATGAGTTTAAATTGACTTGGGAATTAGATCACTCAGTGTACTGAGTTAAGTTCAGAGAAATTAGTTCTAAATTGCTTTTGGAACTAATAGAGGACTAATAGTCAGTTGGTTCACTAATGCATCCACTAGTGCTACTCCAATTAGCTGAAGATTCCCTCATGAGAAACTCATGCATGTCAATTCTAAGAAAGACACAGTTGATACTAGAGTGCAGGGATAGTGTGTTATCAATGGTATTATTTACTTGAGTGTAAATATCATCCATGCACCAAATATTGATCCTATGTTTGGATTGCACAATTTTGGAAGCATGAATTTGCTTTAAATGTGGTATATTCATCCTAGGAATTACGCAACAGATTAAGAGCATGGAGAGTTGCATAATTGGCTAACTGTTGGCCAAGAGCTAGCTTGTGAGCTGAGAGAGTTAAGCATACTTGTGTGAAATTGTTCTAGTTAGAACAAGATTTGTATTTTCACTCATATTTCTAATATATGCAATACATATAATGAGGTTTTGAATAGTGGATTTCCCCATATACATATTATGTTATGTGCCATTGATTCATCTTCTCCTTGTTCATATTATTTTCATTAATCTATTGGCTTCCACTAGTTGAAAGTGGAAGTAGATTCTTGTCCTATGCTTTAGTAAATTGCATGAGCTCATGAATCTACAGGATTTTCTACAACAACAACATTGATAGATTTTGAACAAAATTAGACAACCTAATAAAATATGAAATTTGGAAAAGACAATGGAACTAAAATGGCCCAAGTTTCTAGATCAACTAATTGTCACTAATCTTGCTGAGCATTTGGATAGTGCCATGCTAAAATGTGTTTGGTTCATATCCTATTTGGTTAAGCACACTAGTTTGCACCTATAGGTTTATAGGAATGCCATTAGTGAATGTGGAAAAAATCCTTGTGATATTTTCCTTGGGATAAAAGAAGATAATGGAAGGAAAATAAAATATTTGATCTAAATCGTAGGCATAATTTCATCCATCTAACAATCAAATCTAAATTGCTAATTCTTAAAAAAAATTATATGTAGAATTATTGACACTTAATATGTTGTATGTACAAACCTAAATTTGATTATCTTTATTCTTTGTTGTAGGAAGCCTTTGCCTAGGTAAAATTTTGAAATCTCTATGCTTGTTCTTCCCTCTGGGATGAAATGCTAAAAAAAAAATTAACCAATTCATTATTTTTTATTCTCTAATAGAATTATCACATAGCCATTTATAGAAAGCCTCACTAATATCACCATAGGTAACATACTATCGAAAGGTGCCCATGGACTTATATTTGCATAGTTCTATGGATAATTAGGTTGCTGAGATGATGGCCACCACATCTGAGTTCCATATAAATAAGATGTCGAAGGGGGTGCACTATGTCGGTCTGATGATTAAGAGAAGATTGCAGAGGGGAATGGAAGTGGTGGAAGTTTCAATGGGGGTGCTTGGGAAATTGGAATTTTTCCTACGGAGAAAGGAGGCACCAACCTAGAAGTTCTAATATGAACAGATGATGAGCTAACTAGTGGATTCATGTTATTGGGTCCCTTAGAGAAAGGATGAATATTTATGGGAGTTACTTGATTAAAAGATGAAGATCCATTGTTTTCTTTAGCAGATGTGTTCACATCACTTGGTGGATCAAAATGGGGCCTCAACCGATCCTGCAATTGTAAAAGTGCAGATGATGACACCATTGCAGGTGGTATGAGAGAAGTGTTGGGTGTGGAGCCTAATTATCTTCTGTATTCAAAGGTTTCAGCCGAATGTATACCCCAGGAAGATTGTACACCCCTCCACGTGGGGGGGGGGTGAGGGGGGGACTTGTCCCCCCCGTGGGGGTCTGTAGGGGCTAATCCCCCCCGGCTGGGGGGTCTGGGGGCTAGTGGTCCCCCCACAGGGGTTCGAGGACAGTACCCCCGAAGCTGAAAATAGATGTAAAATTTCCTTGTAAAAGTCTAGTAATTTCTAGTCAATTTGGGTCATTCATTAGGCAGATGATCTGATGGTAGAAGTTATGTTTAGGGTTTTTTTCCCTAGAAGGCAACCCCTCACTATATATGAGGGAATTTTATTGTGTCTATGCATCTCTGTATTCTGAGTAAAGAAAAGAGAGGAGATTGAGAGTGAAGAGCGAGTTACAATGGAACTGCTGTAGGTTGTATATCTTCAGTTTGCTGGATAATATAATAGAAAAAGGACTAGCAGTTTCTCTGTGGATGTAGCCCAAACTAGGTGAACCACAGATATCTATGTCTCTCTTGTTTTATGCATTTTCTATGTTTATATTTCTACAATATTTTATGTATTACATTGCTCTATAATATATAATTTTCTAACAAGAAGCATTAGTGGGTTGTGGAAAAGAGGTAGATATGGGCCTTCCCATGTTATTGTTTGGTACAAAATTAAGCAGTGGACCACCATAACGAGTTCTTGCATGCGCAGGCATTGGATGAATAACACGGTCAGGCCTTGCTACATTGCTAAATGGTGGAGGAGTAGTAGTTGGCATACTGGATGGTGGAGCAACTGGTTGTGGTTAATTAACTGGAGTTGAGAAAAGCATGCCCATTGGACGAATATCAATTGGTGTCAATGGTGAAGGCCTAGAATTTTTCATAGCCTACGGTCATGGACCTGGGCTCGCAGCTTATTCTCCTGCCCAAGGAGGTCGAGGCCTACAATATGAATTTTGTGTATGTTAAATACTAGAGATACTACAAAATCTGTAGGCAATGTAAATGGCTATTGAGTTTTGTAACCCGAAGAATTATTCCATGCTGGAGGATAACCTTTCCCAGAATTGGGGACTGCTTACCTGGGGGAACCTGAGTAAAAACACGCATGTATGTTTCGTGCCAAAGATGATTTTCATATATGTTAGTGGGTATGCAATCTAATAGAAAATTTTAGTTTAACAAAATAGGTTGTGTAAAAAAAATAGAAAACAAAACGAATCTAGGATAACCTAATTAAAAAACCACACAGATATATTTAGCTCGCGCTTAATTTGGCTAAACTACAACACAATGTCTTGGTCTATAGGTTATTTTCATGATTTAATTTAGCACACTAGGCTATTTGAATCGAATCTAGGACCAAATAAAACCCTTTAATAACTCAATGGTATAAATTGTATTACAAATTTCAGAGATTTAGTACCTAGAAAAATAAGCATACTTTGTCAAGTGCAATAGCCGAAAATTCTCATAGAAATAAAACATAATTACTCCATAAGGATGAGTTCAACAAGATCTGGCATAAAGATACTTCAAATTGAAAGGATAACCTAGTTGAATATCCATTTTAAAATGAATGCCAGATATATGCATTCCAAGTTATGAAATGTCAGTAGATCCAGTGATTTTGACGGAAATTTTAGTGATCTTATGGTAATATGAAACATGCAGATGCTCCCACCCATCATTGTTATTGTTTCTCCAATAATCATCGATGATTAGTATTAACAGGGGAGATAAATATGTGAGAAAATCAAAAGAAGTGAAAAAATAATTTAAAAAATACAAAATACGTTGTCACTATTGTTATCATTTAGTGATTTTGAATATTGGCAAGACAAAAGTCACAAAAGACACATAAAACCACTTATGAGTGCAGGAACTAGCCTTCCTGGACCCAGAGAGGGCTTTCTCTATACAATTATGTTTTTAACTTTGTTTTTAGTGCTGGAATATTTTAGGATAGATATCAGGAATGAAAATATTGTTTGTATGTTTGTTCATTTCGTTGGAGAAATGTCATTTTCAAACATTTTCCATTGGGCAATGGAGTCACAGGATGGGTGGTAACATCAATTTTACAGAGTGTTTACAGGGCAAGAAAACTATCCTCCCTAGATTTTCCTTTTAAAAAGCAGAATGATAAATGGAATGACAAATAATGATATCAGTTAGGATTACAAAGCATTTAAGTATTTTGTAATCGTACTTCAGAAGAAAACATAGAGATTGTAAATACATATAGCATTAAGGTGCTCCAACAGCATATCTTAAACTATAATTTTTGTTTTACAATGAGAAGTGAAAATGCATGGATAAGTAAAGAGAAATACATTAAAAACAGAGAGAAAAACATCACCAGGTCAAAACAGATCAAGTATCCTGTAAAGTACTTTTATTGATGCTCGAGCTTGAAATTACAATTCTTCAAATAGAAAAATAGTTCATATGACCAGGTTCCAACCTCTAATACTCCCAATGCATGGAGTATTAAAAAAAACCTTCAACGATTTGCCTTGTACACTTGGCAATCTATTATCTATTACAATCAAGGAAAAATTGACTAATGTAACTAAGGAGTAGCCATTCTGAGAAGACTGGGATAGGTGTCCCTCCTTTTCTAGAATACTATTGCTTGAAGTGTTAGTTAGACTGGAGCAGTTTTGCTGATGTGGCTGGTGCTAAATCAAACCTCTATGACTACTCTAGTCATCCTTGTCTCATTCTTCCTAGTAGTCACATAAGTCACTCCACACCTCCCCTTCAAGGATCTTAATTTTGATTAACCTTCGGTAAACCTCATCAGCATCAATGTATTTGGAAAATGATGGCTTGACAAAAAATACATGCTTCACCTCATGTTGGACGTAAATCTGATTCTTGATTGCTTCTAGTAAAGATTTTCTTGTTATACTACCTTTGATGTTTGACAGATTTGCAGCATCTGTGGCTATGCCTTGAAGCTTTTGGACATAATCCCCCCTGTCCATGAGTTTTTCATTTATAACAAATATAGAGGGAAGACCCTTTTGGTGTAGAGGTTGCATTCTGTTAAAAATCTTGTTTACTGTCAACTCTAAAACTTGGCACTTTTCCATCAGCTGCACATTTAAACTCTTCTTTTTCAGCACCTTCTTGATTTGTAGTATGGTCTCTGTCATGTTTGCCACTCCCAAGTCTTCCAGCTCATATTTGTTTCTTGCATTCAGGAACTTGATAATTCTATTTGCTATCTCTAGCATATCTCCCAACTTTGTGTTGGTGGTTGAAATGGCTTCTTTGGCTTTTTCTAGCAACTCTTTCTGCTCAAAAATAATTTGCATGCTAGGCCAAATTTCATTCATCTGATCTATTATATTGTGACAAATTATTTCCTTAACCCTCCCTAGAGTATTCCTAATGGAGGATTCTTTTTCTAACTTCTCAAGCCTCTCAATCAATTCATTTTCTCTCTGCATCTCTACCAAGTGGTTATCTTCAAACCTTTTAATCTGATCTTGTAGCACTCTAACTTGGGATTCCAGCCTTTTAATCTCTTCACTTTTCATATTCATTCCCTCCATAGATTTTGCCAACTGTTCTATACTGCTTCCTGCTCCTGTTGTTGTACCTACTGGAGTAGTTATGGGGAGGGCCGTTAGAAGAAGGGTCTACATTGTGGGGTTAGCCAACTGTGCTGCTTTTTCTTTTTCCTGCACCATCTTTTCCATCTCTGTCCCCATCTCTCTTATTTGGATGGAATGATCTACTATAAGTTTCATCATGTCAACTTTTATGTTCTCTGTTTCATCTATTTCCTTGGTCAATGGATCATGTGTAGCAGGCAACTTGAGCTGCTTCTTTAGAGCTGCGATGTCTACCTCTTTCTTCTTTATCACTTCTTCAGCTGCCATGGTATCTAAGGGGTCATACCCAATTTTTATTATTAAGTCTTCCAAAGACTTAATATTGGTGTCCTTTCATAATGATGAAATTTTATCCATCTTCAACTGAGACTGATCATTTGAAAGTGATACCTGCATTTTAAACAAATTCATGGAAGTGCTGGTCAAAGTAGATGAAATCATTTCACCTGTTTGCTTATGCATCTCCAGTTGATCAATTGGATGCACATTTTTGACATCAAACTCAAATGAGGTCTTCTTTTAGTCTACTGGAGTTTTAGGCTCTGACGTTTGTGTCTCCAAAAACTCCATATGCATCTTGCCCTTCTCTGAGTCAAAGGTCTTGGGCACGGGATCCCCCAAGGCAAATTTTGGGGCTTAAAGCCCAATTTTTGAGTAAATCCAATGTAAAGACTTCGTTTTTTGTGGGCACAGAGCACGAACTTGTAGATGAGTCATAGGGTTGTCCATCCTCATGTTCGTAATGTAATGTTGGCTTTTAGAGGTCTACCCATGGTCCGTGGACCATGGGATTGTATAAATAGAGTGAGGCTCTAAGTTGTAAGAATACATCTAAGGAATGGAATGGAATAGAAGAATTGAGTTTGATCGAAGTGTAGAGTTGTCTTTGGGTTGTAGAGTAGGAGAAGGATCTACAGTTGAGTGTGCAGAGGCATAGTAGTCCGCAGCTGAGTGCACGAACCCCTACAGCTGAGTGCGTAGGGTGAGTCGAGTCTGTAACCGATTGGAGAAGTAATAACGAAGAAGTTTTCATATCAATTATGTGTATCTTTTTCTATTTTAAGCGTTGAATGTGTTGGGTATAAAGTACAATTCTACCATTTATATGCTCTGTGAACTTATATGAATGTCTTGATTAAGTGAGCATAAGATTAAGTATCTGTTTACGCGACGTTGACTAACAGTTATAAGGAGATAAGTAAGATTTGTGGTGTAACTTGGGGAAATAGCGTAGATCACTACCTTAGCAGCATGAAAGCACCTCAGCCCCTAGTTAGGGCTGCGGGGAGGTGATTGTAACAAATCATGAATGTCTCGCAGGTTAGGACAGTACGCGAAGTGACCTGCACAAAGCTTTTCCTAGTTAGACTAAATCGACCCCTCAGACATCTCAAGGGTGCAGAAACTTGGTTCCAACATCCCCCCATACTTCTTTGGGTGAGACCTTAGTCCCCACTCAGCTGGCTGTTACCAAAAGGGCCAGTAGTACAAGGATTTTTTTGGCTAATTAACTCTGAACCTGGGTCAAGCCCCATCAAGCCAACAAATGGTTCTGTTGTCGGGACTGGAATCTGCATAAGATATGCTCGATGTTGTATCATTGGAATCCAACTAAGAAGGAAATTGAAGGTTGGATGGACAAGAGAATTTACGAATTCGCGGCGCATGAGAACAGGAATCTATGACTATCAAAGGAAGAGTGGTTAGACGGCTACCTGTACACAGAGATCCACAAAATCTTCCTCACGTCTTTCCCTACTGAGTTGTACAAGTGGATCGCGAAGCTAGCAGATAGCCAAGGAAGGTGGAAGCTCCACAGTCCTATTGTGTGGACCCCAGAATTGGTGCACAAATTGGAAGCATCAGATGATAAGATCACATGCACTGTTGATCATTGGCTTGATTGAATTATAGGAGGATTCATTACTGATTTCGTGGTAGATACTTCAGTCAACTATAGAGAGGTAGAGCAATGCTTTCTCAAAGGACCGTGAGGTAAGTATGTAAAGTCTCTAAATACTTGGATTAAAGTGTTATTGTGCGAAAGGTATATTATGAAGTTACATTGATGTTTGGGGCTACGCGAAGTGGAAAAACATACAAAAATGAAGTAAGGGACCAGGGAATAGCCCCTTGATTTCACCTCTGCTAAGGGATGAGTAAGAGCTCATGAAGGTCTCTCTGTGAAGTGTGATCCATTTTATAAGACAAAGGATTCCACACATACCACCCCCACCCATGCCACCACCAGCTTCACCACCATTACCTCCATCTTCGCCTATACCACCTCCACCACCACCTCGTTTTAGTATGGCAAGCTCGATAAAGTTGTCTGTGTTCAAGGGATTGGGAAATGAACATCCAGACCAGTTTTGGTTCATTGTAAAAGCTCTATGGGAATCACATGGAGTTACAGATGATAATATCAAGAAAACGACACTGGTTAGTGCTTTGCAGGACCCCGCTCTAACCTGGCACATTAAGCACTCAAGTGATGATCCAAATGTGGGAATCATGGCTATCCAAATTGCACTGAATAAGTAATTTAGCAAACAAAGTCAGAAGCATAGTCAATCATTGGGTTCAAGGAGATCACGATGCTACCAGGCGAGACTCCTTGGGAGTTGGATCAGAGGCTGAAGTGTACGATTCGCAAAGCTAATATGACTTTGACGGATGGGCAACACCGCAAATGGTATGTAGCAACACTGATGCCTCATTTGAGGAATGCGCTGTCGCAACAAAGGTTAACAACTCAGGCAGAGGTTTTAGAGATAGTGATGAGGTTGCATGAGACCCCAATGCAGGGTCCTAACTTGGGAGTTCAACAGATCCATGTGCAGTTGAAAAACTTATGCCTTGAGATGCAAAGTCTGAAACAGGATGGGACAGCTTGACCAGAAGTGCACGAAGAGGTGTGGTGCGTAAAATGTAAGGGTTAGGGTCATGACAAGGACCACTACTCGGTGATTGAAAATTACCTCATGGGAGGAGGACCAATGCCATTAAGCCAGAAGTGCAAGAAAGACTGAGCGTGGCACCTACTCTGTGGTGTGCAATTTTTCAACTAGGTGGAAAGCATGCTACGAAAAACTGCCATTTGCTACAGAAGTATACACAAAATTCACAACAATTGTTCTATAATTTCTATAGGTTGGTGGGACACGATGAGAGAACTTGTAGTAGTTATGAGTGAATGATGGATAGAACTCCTACCTATAGGGTTTAGGCTAAAATGCGGCCCCTAGATCAGAGTACAAGGATGGCGTGAATTGGATTTCAGAGGTGCGAATGAGGTCGAGCTGGAGGAGGACCTAGAAGAGGTCACGGATAGCTAATATACTACAATTGCAGAGGGCCATGACATTATGCCGACGATTATATGAACCCAAAACATGCATCATGTTTGTATTATACCTTGTTTGATCATGAGACGAAAGATTATCCTATGATGAGAGCTAGGATAGGAGACAAGGGAGCACTACCACCTTCCCCGACTCAGAACTTGCAAATGATAAGGTTTGAGCCATGTGAGGATGACCCTAATGTGAATATTGTGCTCCAAACTGGAATTATGATGAGAAATGATAAAGGAAAATTTCCAACAGATGGTACTTGGGTTCTCAAAGCTCTGACAAAATAAGCGAAGTTTGATTTGGAGTGCGCTCGAGAAACCTTTATGGAAGCTAAGAAGAGCTTCGTTGATGCCTCCACTTCAGGAAGCAAAGATGGACTAGAGTTGAAGATGGACCCATCAATGCTCACACTATTCTTGGAAACATGTATGACGCTATTGCACAATAGTAAGGCTATAAAAGGATTACAGGAACTCATTAACAGATGCGCTGGGACCACGGCAGGAGAATTGCGTCTAGTCTGGAATCTTGGAAAGCATAAGACTAGGACAGGGATAGAAATGAGGTTAACCGCGTAGATTGGAGAATACTAGATCGACCAAGAATTTTGGATTTAGGATCAGATGTGAACATTCTGCTGAAGAAGACATGGAAGCGCATGGGGAGGCCTATGCTGCAGTGGTCTCCTATTGAGTTGTGAATGGAAAACCAACAGAAGATAATACCCTTGGGGCGATTGTAGGGAGTCATAGTGGATATTGAGGGAGTGAGCACGCTAGCAGAATTTGAAGTGATAGAGATTGACGATGACATCAATCCCTACCCCACACTCCTAGGAATTGATTGGGCCACTGACATGAACAGGGTGATTAATTTGAAGAAGTGCAAGATGATTTTTGAGAAGCAGTCTTTGTGCATAGTTATACCCTTGGACCTTTTCAAGGGATCATGCTACACAGAACCAGTGCGTGACTATGAAAGTGATGACAATTTGGACTGCATCTAAAAAATAACCGCGTGAGAGAAAGACTGGGTAAATCCTACTACGGATGGATGAATTTAATGGGAGCGTGAATGCTCCTGTACTTCAGATTTGGATGAGGAGATAGAGCGATGGCAGAACTGGTTACACGAAGTAACCACACTGAACTGTAACATGATGACAAGATCGTTGCTATGTGTATCAATAGAAGTAAGAGACCTACCTACTTATGATGGGTTAGGTGAGGTACATGTCTTCTTGGATAAGTTTGAAAGGGAGGTGCCAAAGAAGAAATGTTTCTAGGCCTTGAATTGGGTACTACACACTATGCCTGCGAGGTGGTGGGGTATGCACACAAGAAGCTTTTAAGACTAGTACGCATGTAGGAGGATGATGCGCACACGCTTTGGGATTCCTATAGTGCGATTGACAGATAAATACAATGGATGAGATGGTCTGCATGCGCACCTGTCCAGGTGGATATAGGTATATGGCAAACAACCTACACAGATGTACATGAACTTTGCGTTGGGAGGTACGGTCAATAAGCATGTGTTTGGGGGGGGGGATATGCAACCAAATCATTAATTTTGAATGACAAAGGGTGGAGAGAATGATCGCGCAGAAGGTTACCCACAAGGAAGTCTTTAAAAAAGTGTGTGAAGCACTAAACAAGGTATGCAATGCGCAATGAAGTGATTGGGACCTGTGTGTACCAGTAGTCTTATGGGCTTATAGGACAATGTGCAAGAAATTAATGGGACAGATGCCTTCTAAGCTGGCCTATGGTGCGAACACTGTAATGCAGATGAAGTATATCATTCCTAGTCCACGCATAGTAGCACCCATAGATATGATGAATTGTAAAGCCTCAGAGGAAGGGATCCCTCCATTGTAAGAGCTCGAAGGAGAATGCTTGGAACCTGGTGAAGAGATCCAGTAGGGTAATCTTAGGCTCCAAGAACTCATGAATGAAAGAGTTTGGTTGAGGGAGGAAAGCGCCATGGCAGAAGAACAAATCAAGAAGCTTAAGGAAGGAATATAGAAGGACTTTCTTGATAAAAATACCATGGTGATAAAACAAGTCGTGCACGATTACGTTGATAAATTTGGAGACTATTGCCAAGGGTTGATCAGTTTGATGCCTTGGATTGGACCACATGTTACTAAGGGGATCACAGATGGTGGCGCAACGCAGATGGGAAAGTGCGTGATGTAGGTATTGAAGTTAAAAGGTGAACTTATCCCAAAAAAAGTAAATGATAGTTGGTTGAAGCCATATACAAGAGGCATGACCACCTGACTAGCCCTGGGAAGCATATTCTTAGCACTCCAGGCAGTTGAAAAGAGGCACAGGACTATAAACTACTATGCTCAAGAGCTACATGATGATAGGACTGTGTGCAGGACCGAAGTGTCACAAGGTCGCGACATCGCAAGGGTAGCTACGCTGCCATGCGGGTGGGTTGGAAAGTGACCATTATAGTCACTATTCACGATGTGATGCTTGGTTTGAAACCAAATGGAGCAGGTGGTAGGCATTTAAGGCAAGATTTATGGGCTAGATTTGGGAAATATGCCACCAAGGGAACATTAATGGACCGGATTTGGGGGGAATAGTTGAATTAGAATTCAAAAGGCACTATAAATTGCAAAGGGTTACCCAACAAACAACACTTGGCCATTTGATAATTTAGCTGTTGTGCACCTAGAGATTTCTAAACCCAAACCTGTTTGACCTGTTGAAAGCATTGTTTGAGAACCCATCTGAGCGGTTGAGAGATTTTTGTAAAATCAAGATGGTAACGTCTGAAGAATCTAGGAATATTGAAGAGATGACCAATGAAGAGGCCGTGCAGGCCATGACAGTAGAGGATGCCCCTGAGAGTGTTGGGATAGTCGCATAAATCCCTAAATCATCGCACATGTTGAGACCCAAGAAATATAAGCAACGCATGATTTCGGTGTGCATGTCCCCTAGAGACCCATTGTGAACCAAACTGGCGATGGAGGAAAAGGGGAAGGCAATTAACTTGGAAGCCGAGGAGGAGGAAGATGACTTTGAGTAAATCTTGGTTGATGAGGAGGAGGATGAAGGAATGGAGGAAGACACCGAGGGCGTAGACCTTCTGACAAGGCTACCTGTGTATGTTCCTTCGTGTAAGGGGAAAGAGAGGGTACCAAAGGACCTGGATGAGCAAAAGCTCTTCGCAAACTTTGCTGCTACCTGATGATATCATTTTTGATGGAGCATACTTGGGAAGGGTGTCAGCATTAAAATTTGAAGACTGGGATCTTAATGACCACGAGAAATTCCCCCACTTTGCAACCGCACAGCTCATGGTCGGGAGTCAAAGAGTTGGAGCCACACAAGTGGTTGCACAGAGTGAAGAAAGCAGGGTTGCTAATCCTACTTTGGGTGCCGCATTACCATCGTGCCCCAGTAACTATCTTCGTCATTAGGTAGCTGCTCTTCCTGGTGCATGAGGGGTGTTTGTGGATGGAGGAGCTTGTTATAGACATATTTGGGCACATCAACCCCAAACTTACATGTCAATGTATTAGGGTTCATCAACCCCTAAAGCAGTTGTTATATGCCCTAAAGGAACTAAGTAATCTGAATGCCTCATTCCCCAAAAATTCCATCTCAAAAATCATCCAAAAAGTGCCTAAAATGAATCATTATTGAAATCCTATGTTAGGGTGCTATGCATAGTAGTAACTGCACTGTCAAAGTGATATGCATTGCAGTTTGGCCCTCTAGTAGGTGCGATGGGCGAGGTAGGACAAAATTATGGGAGTGTTTGAGAGTTGGTTGCTCATGAAAACTTCTAGAAACTTCTCCTATGCCACTTGCCCACCTGAATTCGCCCAAGGATGACTAAGGGAACTAGGAAACCATCTCCTATTCCCCTCTTTCATGGAACTAATTCCTAAAAATAGAATGGCATTTATCACCCCCATTGATGACTCAACCTCCTTCAAACATCTATAAAAAGATCTCTCATTCAAGAGATCAAAAGGCTGAATTATTTTGAGTTGTAACAAAGTGCTGCTAGTTTTAGTATTGATGTGAGAGAATTGTGTCATTGTTGGTGTGTTCTTGTTGATTCATGAGGTGAATAAGGCTTGAAGCTGGGAGGATGGTGTTGGATCAAACTTCTTATGGGTTGTAATTCTCCATGATATCAATAAAGTTCTTCAAGATTTTTCCCAATTGATTGTGTTAGTTGTAAATGCATTCATTTTTTTATCGTATTTCTAACTCTATGATGTTTATGTTGTGATGGATCATTATGCTTTGACAGGTCTTTGTTTCTATAGCTGTGTAGGTCCTCTCCAAGCATGTTAAGTATGGGGAGGAGTTATGGGATCAACCAAAGGAGAGTGAGATCAAGCAAGGATTCAAGCGAAAGTTACAAGTTGGTCTTTCATAATCTCTTTCTTAACTATCACTCATAGGAAAGATAGTGAATTTCTTTGACTTTTGTTTCTAAGTTAGCTACCAAACTATTAAGGCTAGCATTTCTTAGAAATACTAGTTTTCCCTTAAACAAATTGGCGACTCCACTGGGAACGATGATTTTTTTTTTATTTCTTGCTCTATGTTGAATTATATAAGCTATACACAAAGTTTGAAGTTAGACAGGAAGCTTTCGAACCGCTTTTGTTATACAATTGCGTAGTAGATAAATGCTACTTCAGTCAATCTCTGGTTTAGTTTATATCTTGAGCGTTTGATTTTAAAAAGCATCAAAATTCCCTTGTTGGTAGCTTAGTAACCTCATAAGACATTTCATCATACTTTGCTTATTATTGTTCATTAAAATCAAGCTTAATCCATTGAAAACTGCTGCAAATTTGAGCCAAAAACACTTTCAAAATCGCTCCCTGGACCATTGCACTAGCTTGAAGTGGAACCTGAGATGCATCTCAGTTCCCGAAAGAGAAAATTTCTATGCATCACACTGTCTATCACTACAACCTACAATGGATGACTGAAACTCAATTTTCCCATCTAGGAGTTGAGGGTTTTTGACTAGTTTTCATTCCTGCTTGGTTGCTTGCTGAATTTGAACAATACCTCATCACTAAAGCCAACTTACATCACTTAGTTTGGCCTCAATTTAGATTAGGATTTGTGAATGTTTTTTTGTTTTCATTTACAATCCATTGTCAAAAGTAGTGTTAATCGATTTGTCGTTTTGATAGAAAAATTATCGTAAAATCTTCAATTTTCGTCGCAAAAATGAAGTGTCGTAAAATCCTCCTTCATAGCTAATCGATGAAACTATTTTGGTGCATTTGATTTGATTTGATTTCACTCAAAGTGTCAAAAATATATTTCTTCAAACTTGAATGTGTTGTTTTGAGTCTTCCTTTCTCTTCTTGAAGAAAAATTGTCGAAATTTGTCATTTTGTGTGAAACATTTTGAGTCATTGCTGCATTTAGTTTTCCTTCTTGAATCATTCACATTAAGGAGAGTTGAAAACGAATACATTCATTTGCATTTTAGCATTTTGTTTTGTGTGCACAAAATATGACTTAGGGAAATTGCATTAGTGTGTGCTCTTTTGTGTTTTCTTAAAAAGTACTTCTATGCTCTATCCCTTGTAGTTAGGATTTTCATTATTCAAATAAACGAAAAGATTGCTTATCATTGTAGATACATCTTTAGGAATTTCAGATCGCATTTCATGGTGAACCATCAAAGGCAAATTTTTAAGAAATATCAACTTTTAAATGAACCTCAATGAACTTAACAATGCTTTAGAATATAACACACCACATTTAGAGGTCTAGGATAGAGACGTGCTCCGGTGTCGTTAAACCTAGTGGCTATAGTTTTCATTGAAGATTGGGTGATTCCTCCTCTTTGATACGACAAGTGCTAGTACAAACTTGTGCCCCTCGTACCATCATGTATATATTTGGAGACCACAATAGGCTTAAATCCTTTATCCATAGGAAACCAAGTCTACCACCTTATCGATCGCAATGCACTGAACACCACATTTAGAAAGATTCACTGCCGTACATAAAGTCCTTGGTAATTTCTCTTTAATTTATCACCAAGGTGTATATTGTAGTTTTGTGATTTCTCTGGTAAACCTTTTTTTCTAGATTCTCCAGAGTAGTCACTTTTGTTCCTTTTCGACTCTCTAAAAGAAAGATCCATCTAAGCATTTGTGCTTTCGGGCTCATTAAAAATCGAAGGCGACTAGAGTCATCTTCAACTTTTTCTCGACTCTTTAAAACTAAAAAAGAAAAGTTGTGTCAAAGTGTCATTAAAATAAATTGACCACGAAATAACATCATTTTCCCTTAGTTGATTTTTAAGTTGATCGAGTAATCCAAAATCGTGGAAGAAATTCAATCAAAACCCCATCGTTTGCGGAGATTAGCGATTCAACCATCTTTGCCTCCAAAAGTGAAACCAATTCGGACAAAGTGGTCTCGTTTAAAAGAGTCTAGTTCATCTAGGTTATTTGGAACATTCGTTTCAACATCTTCAAAGACTCCAGTTACTCCAATTATTTATGGTACATCCACCTTTAAAGAGGAAGTTTCACAGTTACTAGAGGACATTAGAACTGATCCTAGTGTAATAGTAAATACTTCTGAACCTGAAACAACTCCATCAAGAGTTGGTTCAGAACCCATTCCAGTTGAAATCAAGGTTACATCTGAACCAGGAGTTGTTCAAGAACCTCCCTTTGAGACTGTAGTTCATTTTCCTGAACATTTGGACTTTGAATTTCAGTATCCAGAAGTTGTTACCACTCCATCATCTGTCACTGTAGAAACTACACCTTCTTCTACTTCAGAAATCTTTTATGGACCTGACAGTCAACCTCTTCCACCTGGTCTAATTTCTATAGAGGAAATAGTAGAGGATCCCCCATCTGACACCCCGTTTCATTTTGGAACTGGGATTAATTTGTATCCTTCTACTCCTGAGTTTGCCTCCTTTAATCCTGCTTCATCCCGAGTTCCCGTTGAATCATTAGGAGAGCTTTTGGATAAGTTAACCATGTTTCAACAACCATCAACATTTAGGAATGGATCATTTGATGCAGTCGCAGCAGAATCTTTTGCTGTTACTCCTTAAATATTTTATGGTACACCTGAGTCACACTTGTACGGTGCACCATCCATTCCAGTTGGTTACCAATCGCTAGCTGGAACCCACTCAGGGGTTGCTTCTGCACCATAGTCAACTCCCATTTACTCGTCCGAAATCCCATCTAATTTTTCTGACATGGAAACTCAACAATTTGATCTTGCATATCAGTATCAATTTGGGCAAACCAATTATCAAAGACCAATATATCCATTAAACATTGGACTGCCACCATTTGGAGAGCAGTATGCTTACTCACCGTTTCCTCCTTTTTCCGAGGGACAACCATATGAGAGTTTCCCTCAATATTTAGGTCAAATTGGAATTAGAGCTAGTGGTTGGCAACCAGTACTGCCAGAACAACCAAGTGTTGTATATCCAACAGAACCAATCCAACCTGTGTCCAATATTCCCACTACACCTGCTGTTACAACTATAACATAGGCACAAGCTCAACCTATTGTATCTCAACCGATAAAAATTGTCTCCTCTTCCTCGCAACCTCAAGTTTCAAGGCAAGGGTCTCAAGTTTCTCAAGTTGTTGTACAACAGCCGCTTGTCTCTAGTGCTCAACAACAAACTCAGGTTAGTGTACCTTTATTCGGAGTGACTCAGGCACACACTGGTACTATTAATCCACAACTTGGTCAATCTGCCAATACTGGGTAGCAGCAGTCAGTTCAACAACCGTGGTTGTTGCAATATCAACAACCTCAATTCTAGTAGTCCCAACCCTAGTTTGGACTTGGTTCCCAAGCTCAAACTAGTATGGAACAATATCAAACATACCAAGGATCTGGGTAACAAGGCTTTGAAGGGTATGGGCTACCATATTTCCAAACTGGTTATCAACAACCACCCTATATTGGTTATGTCCAATGACCTTATCAAGGTTACCAGATGCAAATGCCATATGTTGGTATGCAAATACCTATTTCTCAAGTGATTCCATCTTATCCTGGGTATGCTCCACCCCACCTGAATCAACAGTTGCCATTTGTATCAACTCTAAAACTACCAGATTTGAACCGGCTTACTAATGATCGAATTGCATACACCCCTTGTTGGCCGATGATTCCACATAAAATGCCATCTGACATTCCAAAGTTCAATGGAAATCCAAGGGAAGACCCATCGAATCGCGTAATGACTTTTCATTTGTGGTGTTCATCCAACACCTTGAATGATGATTCGATTAGACTTCGCCTTTTCAAGAGAATGCTTACTAGCCCAACTGCAAAATTGTATATTAAATTACCTAGATCTTCTTTTGATAACTTCACCATTCTAGCCACTACCTTCTAACCCACTTTCAGTTACCTATTAGGTATGAAACTGCAATAGAAATTCTTACCAACTTTAAATAGGCTACCTCCACTCACATATCCGATCATATTCATGAGTGGTAGCATCATCGTCAAATGGTAAATATGTATGTTCTTGACCAGCTATTAGCTAAGTGGTTTATAAAGTCCTTATTGCCATCTACCACTGAGGATGTGGTGAAAGGAGGAGTTGTCACAGAAGAGTAAGTCATTGCTCGTGCCCAATATTTGGATCTGATTTGTACACAGTCAAGCACACTCTATGACAAAATTCCTAATGTGCCTATACTATTTTTCACCATTCCACCACCTACAAAATCGAGTAGGGACTCTCATGCTAGTGATGGCATGATCGGTTCCTCGAGCACACAAACAGCGAGAGGATCATCTGGTCAAGCTCTTACTATTTCGAGTCAAAATCCAAATTCATCTAAAAACAATCTTGCCTCTGAGATTAATGTCGTGTCATATGACAAAGGCAAAAATCCCAAGCAACCAGGAGGTGAGAAGAAAGGGAAGAATAATAAGAAGAAACAAGAGAATTCTACTCCTGAAAAATCATCTGAAACCTCTACTGCAGCTAGGAAACCTCGTTATCCATGTTTGACATGCAATGACAAGCATTTCACAAGAGATTGTCCACATCGATCTGAGGTCTCTAAACTTTTAAAAGCTTCAAATACCTCAGCAGTGCTGACAGATCCATTTCCAAACCCAGAAACACACTTGGTTGCCACTGATAATGCTTCCACATCCCAAGTGCTTATGATATCCATTGCAAATAAGCAAAATGATGTTTTGGTATTGACAAGGAGTAAAGATTACGTAAATCCATCGTCGTCAAACAACCAGGCTACTGATCAACCTAGTACTTTGACCACGACTTCACCAGAAGTTGTTCCACTAATTATTCCTGAATTAACAATTAAGCCACCGAAGGGAGTTGTACATAAATCGACATTTAATCCTCGTGCTCGAGCAACCCAAAATTATAATATAGTGGAGGATCTGGCCTAATCACCTTCCACTATGTCGACACTTGAGGTATTGCAAAATTGTCCCTCCCAAAAGTAGGCTTTGTTATAAGCGATAGGTGGGATCGATCCTACGGATTCCAATCTTGTGGTCTTTAATCATAAAAGATATACGTCACAGCTACCAGCACAACTAGCTTTCCTTATACAAGTAAAATTCCTAAATAAAAATGTTCATAGAACCATTATTGATGAGGGGGCATCTACCTATATCATGTCAATGAGTTACTAGAAAACTCTTGGTTCACCACCCTTGTCACGATCACCAACAACACTAAAAGCTTTCGATGGAAGAACATACACTCCATATGGGATTTTAAGTAGCTTGCTAGAAGAACTGGCAGGCAAAATAGTAGATATTGAAGTCAAGGTCGTTGTTGGACTCCTTGATTACAATATTTTACCGGGAAGGCCCTGGGTATATGCTATGGTTGTGGTTGTGTCCACATACTTTCGAACAATTGCATTTCCTTTCAAAGGAGGAATCACAGTCATCGACCAACTAGCCTTTTTTGCTAATAGTTCACAAGCTACTGGAAGCATTCCATTAATCCATGGACATTCACAATCACTTCAAAATATTGGAGTAGGTCTCCTAAAAGATCCTTCCTTGATGGGTACTTTTTCCCTCCCGTCTCCACCTGGTCTCGCGGAAGTGGCCATAGTGGAAACCTGCAACATGATCTCTTCTACATCATCTAAGTTTAAGAAGAGTTCAAACTATTTTGAGAGTGATGATCATGGTGAGGCATTGCCACCAAGCCCCATCGAATCTTTGTAGCAATCAATTTATTGGGCTTGTGCGCCAAGCCCTAATTTGCACTCAATGATTGTTTGGGTAGATAGGTCTTTAGAATATGGCACCTCTTCTGATCCTTGGTCTCATATACATTCTACATATGAAGGAATCATTCAATCAATGATGATAGGAGAAATGTCATGGGAAGATTATCATCATTGTTCCCACCTTCGAGATGACAATGAAGATTACTCAAATGAACTTAATCACCCATCAATTGTTGATTTTTTATCGAATTATGTAAATACAATTGACTCTGAGTGAAATCTGTCTAACATAGAAGAAACAATTGCTGTAAACATTTCGACCAAGCCTAATGTTGTAGAAAATATTCACGTTGGCAAATCTTGTTCTCCATCAAAATTAGAAAATTACTGTGCTCTTTTTTGTGAATTCAGATATGTCTTTGCATGGTCTTATGAAGAAATGTCAGGCATTGACTCAAGCATCGTTGAACATGAGATCAAGATGTATCTTGATGTCAAACCAGTACGACAACGGCTTCGACCTGTTCATCCAAAGAAAGCCACTGCCATTAAAGCAAAGGTTGAAAAACTTTTGTGTGCTCGCTTCATTTACCCTGTACCTCTCACTGATTGGGTATCAAATATTGTTCTAGTGATGAAAAAACAAGAAACAATAAGAGTGTGCATCGATTATAGGGATGTAAATTAAGCATTTCTGAAGGACAACTATCCTACATCCTTTATCGACCAAATCATTGATGAATGTGCCAGATGCGAAATATTTTCATTCATGGATGGATTTTCTAGCTACAATCAAATAAATATCCACCCACAGGACTAATCAAAAACTGCATTTATATGTCCGTGGGGCACATTCGCATATCGTAAATTACCTTTCAGTTTGAAGAACATAGGGGAAACATTTCAGAGGGCAATGAATTATGCCTTCCATGACATCAAACACATAGTTCAACCATATCTTGATGATCTGCTTGCTCATTCGCGAAGACGGACTGATCACCCGCAACATTTGAGAGCCATATTTTTGCGTTGTCGACACTACAAAATAAGACTCAATCCACACAAATGTTTGTTTTATGTTGGATTTGGTCGACTTCTTGGATTTATAGTTTCTAAGGACGGAATTCGACTCAATCCAATAAAGGTTCAGGAAATTCTTAACATGCCTCCACCTTCAAATTTGTTACAGATCCAGAGACTTCAAGGGAAGGCAAACTTTCTGAGGAGGTTCATTCCAAATTATGTTGAGCTAGCTAAAGGTTATACATGTCTTTTGAAGAAAAGGTACCCTTTCATTGGGATCAGGTTGCACAAGCTTCCTTTGATGCTCTCAAATATTCCCTTATAAAAGCATCATTAATGTATGCCCCAAACTATCAAAAAGACTTTTACCTGTATCTCGCCGCTGCAGATACAACCATCTGTATGGTTTTAGTGCAATAAGATAATGGAATTAAACATCTTATATATTATTTAAGTCACAATCTTAATGATACAGAAAGTAAATATTCATATGTTGAAAAGTTAGCTTTAGCAGTTGTTCAAGCTGTGCAGAGATTTCGACATTATATTCTCCTTTGCAAAACTACCATTGTATCAGATTAAAACCCCATGACATACATCTTGTCACGTCAATTGTTGGGGGCAAATATTCTAAATGGACGGTCATTTTGTGGGAGTTTGATTTGGAATTCATCAAATCCAAGTCAAAGAAATCTCTCATCTTTGCAGAGCTACTTTGCGACCTTCCCTCGTCCTCCAACGATTTAACATCAGAAGCATCAATCTTGGATGAGTCTCTGTTTCTAATATCATCAAGTGATCTGTGGTATCGGGATATACTGATCTATCTCTAGACCCAAGCTTTTACACCCAACACCTCTCACTCTGAATAGTGACGTACTCGATACCAAGCCAAATATTATTTGATTGTTGGTGATACACTTTATCGTCGTGGTGTCAACACAATTTTAAGAAGGTTCCTCATGCATGAGGAGGCTGAAAAAGCTTTGAATGAATGTCGTTCAGATGCTTGTGGGAGGCATTTATCTGGTTATGCCACTGCACAGAAAATCTTAAGAGCTAGTTACTTCTGGCCAACTATATTCAAATATTTCCTACTTGCTGTCAGAAAGTGCCATGCTTGTCAAATTTTTGACCGTAAAACCAGATTACCACCTGCACCACTGCATCCAGTCATTGCTGTTGGACCATTCGCAAAATGGGGCATTGATTTCATGACATGTAACCCCACCTCGGCTGGGGGGCATGTGTATATTATAGTCGCTGTCGACTACTTTACTAAATGGGCCGAGGCGATGCCTACATTGAAGAACAATGGCGAAACGGTTGCTCTCTTTTAGTTCAATCATGTAGTTTCTAGATTCAATGTGCCACAAGCTATAGTCATAGAGAATGGGTCACGTTTTCGGAAGCACATGATGATCGAGTTAACTACCAAGTTAGGATTGTCTCATGACAGTTCTACTCCATATTATCCACAAGCTAATGGACAAGTTGAGGCAGTCAACAAAGTCCTTAAGCGCATGATGCAAAGAATGATTGGAGTCCATAAAAGGAATTGGCATTTAATCCTGTACTCAGTTTTGTGGGCATATAGGACCTCGGTGAGAAATGCGACTAGATTTACACCTTTTCAATTGGTGTATGGTTTGGAAGCAGTCTTACTAATTCAATGTGAAATCTCATCCCTCAAGCTTGCAATTGACCTGCTACCCAACACTTCTGAAGAAGAAGCTCATTTCTTGGAATTAATCTATCTAGATACAACCCATCGTGATGTTGCATTGGCTAACAAAGCACATAAGGAACGCATCAAGGCAGAATATGACAAAAATGTTAAGTCTCGTGTCTTCTTAGAAGGTGACCTAGTCTTGCTTTACGATCAGGATTCCGACAAATTAGGAGTAGGGAAATTTGAACCATTATGGATGGGCCCTTATATTGTTAAACATGTGTTGACAAAAGGAGTCTACGAGTTAGTCGATTATAATGGGATTCCATTGTCACAACCCCAGAATGGGTTGTATATTAAACGTTACTATGCTTGATTGAGTGTAGTAAAACTCACTGTACATATGCTTTCATTGCATTTTTGTGTGTTATTTTTTCTTTTAGAGTTTCAATTTGGTTAGGTAATCCACTTCACATTTGTTGCAGATGTCAAACTTTTCGGAACCATTTGTTGGGTATGCCGACAGAGCTAGTCATAGTACACAGAATTTATCTTCTGCAGCCTGGGCCATCTTCGCTCCAAGCGGCGAGTTAGTGAGTTTTAGGGGGATATGTATTGGTCGATTGACAAACAACATCGCATAGTATAGCGTGTTAATTGAATTCCTCTCTGATGCCATTTCACATGGCATACACCGAATCATTGTTAGGCTAGATTCACAACTTGTCATTCTACAACTTACTGGTGTTTATTCCATCCGAAACCCAGCTATTCATCGTATGTTCCTAAGAGTTAGAATTTTGGAAAGACACTTTGATTTCATTCAATATCAACATATTTCTAGAAATTTAAAAACATTGACTAACTCTTTAGCAAACTATGTGTTAAATAAACATTTGCAACATATGTAAAGAAAGCATTTCACATCATCATTTGCATAGGATTTCATCACTTAACCACAATAAAACTCCAAAAGTCAAATAGATAGTTGTTTAAAAATTTTCACAAATATTTTTTGTCCAATACAAAATTGGTCATCTGACCCCAGAAACTCAAAATGAATGAAGAAAAAAACATCTTAGACTAATGTTGTTGATGATAACAGGTCACTGCCTGTGCTATCATGCACAGGAGCCTCGTCCAACGACTCGACACACTAGTGGTATGGCGCTGCAGCCTCATGGGTAACTCATCAATCCGGACATCCGGGATGCTGAGAGTTAAGCTCTCCACATGATCCTGTAACTAAGCCAAGGTCTCTGCTATGTCCAAATCTCTAAGGACTTCCCTCCCAATAGCTCCCTCCACTGGAACATCTACTCCCCATGGGCGTGCCACAGGTTGAACTGGTCCAATATTTTCATACACATATGAGTTCATTTAGACTTGGTAGCAATCAAAAAACAAAAAAAAATTGGAAAACTCAAAATCAAAAAGTGTGATCAGATCAATTTACCGATAGCGCTCCACTGCTCCCCGACTAGTAGTGCTAAATCTGGATAGCCTTGGAAATCCATCCCTACATATGGATATTCCACAAAGGCCATCTCCTAATGGTCAAACCACTCAAAGAAAGCGGATGAAAATGAGATTTGTGATAGGCCAGCATGCCTAGCTGTAAGGTCTACCCATCGTTGCATCCATGGTTCTCTCGGTCTAGGACTTCCCAGAGAAATGTTCTGTGGTTGCATGAGCAAGATTCTTTCCAAAGCAAAGGAAATCAAAATGGACCCATAACCAAAATTTTTGGTCCTTCCAGCCTTCACTTTGGACAGTTGATCTTTCATAAGTGGAAGTACCACCTCACACCAGTTGAATACCTTCGGTTCTAGGCATTCCAAGGTATACTGCATGTAAGATCTATTTGCTAAATTTAAGGTTGAACTGCCAGCCAATCTAACAAGGGTAAAGAGAATAGTCCTCAAAGGTCGATAAATAACATCCCGGATATGAATCTTACCATCTCTGATAGGTTGGGATCCTTCACGACAGAACTGAGGATGTAATCTCTCACCGATTTGCCTCCTCGGGCAAGTCCTGATAATGAAAGTGGGGCACCCTGCCTCGATAAACCCGTTAGAAAATAAATATCCTCGATGGTGATAGGAATATATTTACCCCTAATCTGGAACACCTGGTTAATAGGATCCCAAGCATTAACAAGATACTGCAACAAATCCATCTATTGTCTCATGCTGGACAAGCAGAAAAACTTTAGCAAACCATAGTTCCTTAATGCATTTATTGTGCCTTGGTCATTTAAGGAAATCATGTCCTACTCCTCATGCTCTCATTCTTGCCATGTAATGACCATTTTGATCCAATGAATACCTGAAATACAATCAATAGGAAAATTAGGTTCCAATTTGGGTAAAAATTAGTTCAAAATTTGAGGAAAAAAGTTGTTCAAACTTGGTGTTCTCTGTTATCACTCAGGTTGTTCCCTAAAAGTTGTAAGAAAAGGGAATACAGCTGAGGTAACCACATACCAATCTTTTAGACACATATCCTAGCCAATCTATATCCAGAGAGGGCTCTCTCTTTATTTAGCTTTGTTTTAAAGTATGTTAGGCTAGTTATGAAGTACAAGGGTTTGGTTTTGAGTTTTGGATGGTGATATTCAATAGAACAGGGGTGTAAGTCTGAGAAGTTCAATCCATTGGGCTAATGGAGTCTAAGAGGATGAACTGTTGGATGTGGTTTCTTTAATAGAGGATGGTATTACAGAGAAAGGTAATCAAACATGGAACAATTTTATAGGCTGGAATCAGATGGAATGGAGTCAGTGGGTGAAGGGCAATCAAGAATCCTTCATCATATTGACAGAAGAAAAATGGATGATTATTGCTCAGGAGCAGTTAAGAATTCCTTAGCAAATATTCAAGATGAAAGAACCAGGGGAAACAGGAGCAGTTAAGAATTCCTGTTTATGTTAATTCTGAAGAAAACATTAATAACAACAGAGATTGAACACAGAGTGCAAACAAGCAAATTCTGAGTTATTCTTTTTCTCTATTATTCAGATTATGAAACACATATGATATAGTAAACACAGAAACTGAAAACACAAGAGGGACTTATTGATCCATAAGATGATTCAAGAATTATGTAACAAGTCCTCTGCTATCAATTCCACCTCCAGAGAGTCCAATAACAATGAATCCCAATCTAATAAATGTATCACCAACCCCAAATACTTCACTTGGGAAGGTATTTATACAAAAGTGTTTACACAATATCTCAAAGAGATAATATCTAGTAATAACTCATTCTACCTACTTTAAAGGAGAAGTAAATGATCTTGAAAACAGAGAGAAATAAATGAAGAAGTAAATGTTGTTGTGCTGGTTGCTCAGTTGGTGAGATGTGTTGATTGTAAGCTCGATGAGTCGGCTGGTGGTTGCTTCCGCTGATATTCCACGCTACTGCCCCGGCTTTCTCGGGTGTCTTCAATTCTAATGAAACATGCTTTGATTTATACGCTTGTTCTTTGATTCTGTTCACCAACTTATAATAAATGGTGCAAAACTTTCAACTCTCCAAAGATACCAAAGATAGGTTCATAGGATTCCTAACATATCTTGCCACCACTGCTCTTCTGGTAACTTATGTCTTTGTAGCTTTCTCAAAGTCTCATCAGCATATGTGTACCTGAAGAAATTAGGTTGGACTGTAAAAAGATGTTTCACTTCATGTTCAATATAAAATAGATTTTCCAAATTGTTGTAGAGGGTTTGGCCAGATGGAAGGGCCTTCTCTCCTAAAGTGCTTGATGAAGCATTTACTTAATCAGCAGCATGTTTATTTATCCCGTGTGTGTACTCAACTTGTCTCAGCAGGCGTTCATTACTCCCCAACAGACTTGGTAAGCCCCTTTTATGCAAAACTGCAAATCTTTCTACAAAATAATTTATCTCCACTTGCATGTCCTGACACCTTCTCTCCAAATTTTGCATCAGGGTTCTCATGGTCAGAACTCTTTTGATTGTTAGAATGGTGCCTGTCCTATCTCTGATGTCTAGTGCTACTAGTTCTTCACTGGTCTTGTTGTTCAAAAAATGTATTAGTCTGCTGGCCTGTTCGGGCATATGTCCCAATAAAGCTCTGGCCTTTTGAATTTCCACCTGGGCTGCTGCTATCAAGCCAATCTGCTCATATATAACCTAAATAGATCTCCACGTATTACAAATGGATTGATTGATGTTGGCCCACAAAATGCCTTTGATTTCTCCTATAGGCTTATCTAAAGAGAGGTCATTTTCCAATGCTTTCACCTTATTTTCTAATGTTTTTACCTCTCTTGTTTTTCTGCTATAGTCATCTTAGATTTGTCATAACTTATTTCTAATTTTGCCAGTTTCTCTTTGGCCTCTTTCAACTCTGACACTTGGAGTTTTAATTCCTCCATGGCTTTTATTAACTCCTCTGTGGTCATGCCAATACTGCTGCCTGGTGTTGTTGATGTTGCTGCTGCTGAAGTTCTTGTAATAGTTTATGTTGTTGATGCCGGGATGGTGAGAGGCACTATTGATATACCTGTAGAAGGAGCAGTTATAACTGTTGGAGCTATTTCAGGTGGCTGGGAGGTTGACTCTCCCTACTTTTCTCTTATTGCTTTCTCCAATACCTGCTCTGTCTCACTTAATCTTTCCTTCATTCTCATCAGTAGGTCCATCATGTCCTCCTCTACTTTTTGCTGCACAACCTCGGTAGTTTGTGGATGCATAGTAGTAGGCAGCTTCAGTTGTTTTCTGAGGGTAGCAATGTCCTCTTTCTTCTTCTTTATCAATGCTTTTATGCCTTTGGGATCCTTGGGATCATGCCCCAGCTCGATAATAATATCTTCCAAGGAATTTATCCTGTTGTCTTTGGCTAAAGAAGATGCCTTCTCCAAATCTAGTTGAGCAGAGGTGTTGTTCAATGAGTTCTGCAATTTGTGAGCTAACATTGACTTATCTGCCAATGTGGAGTAGACCATTTCTCCCGTTTGCTTGTGCAACTCAATCTGGTCCATTGGATGAATGTCTTTGGCAAGGACCTCTAGATTTGTCCTCATGTAGTCGGCTGCTGACTGTGGTTGTTGCACTTTAGGCTTAAAGTGGCTCAAGATTATTTTACCTTCTTTAATGTCGTATGGAGACATTAACCTTTGCTGGTTGGTGGGAGTCATTTTGAGAAATTGATTATAAAGTTGCAACCTCAATGGATCATTCTGGGCCTTTATATCTGATGAACCTCAAAAATGGATAATTACATGGGCTCATTGAGCCTGCTAATTCGACTTAATCCACCATTATCATTATTTTATTGCATGTTTTGATTATATTTATGCTAATAGAGTGAATTGGGTTAGTCATTATGCCAACAAGTCTAATGTGTGCTTTATGCAGTCTTTTTGGTCAATTTGGAGACAAAATCAAAGGTTTAAATGAGCACTTGGCAGCCAAATTCGTCGAGAGGATTTGTAGGAAGGTGTCCCCTTCATTTATGGGCCCTTATCTCAAATTCTCCAACATCAGCTCAGAGTTCAAAGGCCACCAAATTGATTATCACAAGGGCTAGTAAAGTTGTTGTTAACTGCAAGTTTTGGCAGTCGAGTCCCTAAAGTTTAGGACTGTTGGGGTCCTCAATTTGTATAAATAAGAAGGCTTAGGGCCTCATTTCAGTTAGTCACTTTGCTGGCAGAAGTTAGCTAGTTTGTAGTTCGATTTTAGTCATTTTTTTAGTCATTGTTTAGGCAGTAAGTTAGCTCTGCATTTCAGCACATTTTCGAGCTTCTTCTTGTAGACAGTTTTTGATGTAACTATTATTTCTTGAGCAATAAAGATGAATCCAACTTTGCACCAGCTCTAACCTTCTCAGGAGGCTGTAGCTCTTGGGATTGGGCCCAACCCAAGTTCCCAGTGTTGGTCGCTTTAATTGTTTCCACAATTCAAGCGCCACATAAATTGTCAACCCAAGGAAGTCTTTTTATTTCAAAGGTAGTCTCGCACTGGATATGCTCGATTTCAAAAGCAGAAGCAATGTTGTAGTAAAAGAAAGAAAACACAGTTATTAATCTCACCAATCTACTGATTCACACTCTATTTAATCAAAGCTGAAGTTAATTAAGTTATAACGGAGATAATCCCTCTATTGCAGTTACAATTCAAATAAAGGAAAATCAATTTGCAAGGAAAGAAATCAATCAACCACAGCAGGAACAGGACCCTATTCCTTAGTGAGGAACTTCAGCACCTGATGCCTGACACCTAATCACACTGTAAACTCAAGAGATCAAGACCCTATTCCTGTGAGCAGGAACCTTCAGCACTTGTTCTCTTGTTTCTATTCACACTGCAGAGAAAGGAAAGCAATTAATGGGAACAGAACCCTATTCCTGTATGCAGGAATCTTCAGCACCTGTCTCCCAACATCATTCATTCATGCAATCAAACAGAAACAGATATCTCAACTGTTAAGAGTGAAAGCATTCAATATATGCAGTGGTTAGGAAACAGAGTATTACTCAAGCTGTGTAGCTAGTGTCTAACAACAGAATCAAAATGAAGTGCAAACATATAAAGGATTAAACAATCTACCAGAACCAATGGGCGAATCTTGTGAGGAAGGCGGGCCCTTTCCTTCTCACAAGATTCCTCGGGAGAAAGAATTAAATTGGAACGATCAAAAGAAAGATTTATTCATCTGTCAAAATCACTGATACATTACAAATGAGACTAGCTCCCGTCCTCACACAGTATGCTCCTGTAGCTTTTACAATGACTGACCCCTTCTAATGATGATGTTTCCTCTTTTTAAAGAGGAGACATCATTTACAGTTTACATGAGAGCAAATCTCAAATCTGTTCTTTTTCCCCAAAACAGGATTATTCGGTTCTTCATAAAAAGATATTGTTACAACAGAGATAACAAGAATGCTATCTTCAGGATGATCCAGATAATCATGTCTTCGTACTGCTGCCACTATTCTTCAAAAAGCTCTTCCAGAATCGCAAATTACGGCCAATGGAATTTGCGTGTTTGACAACTGTTTCAGCAACTGGGTCAGCTGTTTCAGCAACGGAGTTAGCTGTTTCAGCAACGGCCGCAATGCTTATCTGCAACCTCTGGATTTGTATTAGCAATGATATACTTCAATTAATGATAAAATATAAGAGTATTGTGGAATTAAATGTAAAACAGATTAATCATATAATAAAGAAGGGGTTTTTGTATACCTTGGGAAAAAGTGGATGAAAATGATACTGGGATTCATGGTTATAAAGGTAAAATGGTATCAAAATATGTAGCAAAAATGATACATAGTGGGGTCCTAACATCCCCCCCAGCTAAAAATGTTGCATGTCCTCAGGCAACCCCTAGTCTAAATCAGAGTCTGAGTACTGGGACTGAGCATGCAAATTACTCAAGCAATAGCTGGAGAAGGTGGCATCTGTAGGAGCTCTGAATCCTCTGTTATTCTGCAAGTGTTGCCATGCCAAGGTTTCATCTCTATTGGTCAACTGGAAGTTGCACTGATACTGTTCTGAAGGAAGCCATAGACTTGGAAAATGGAAACGATATCCGATCCAGTTTACTCCACAATGTTGAATACAACGAATGTAATTGGAAACCCTGGATAGTGCAGCTTGAAGATTGTGAGGGTTAAAAGGGTGATAGTCCTGTCTTTCTTTGCATGACTGTTGCCAAAACATAACATTGGTGTTCATTGCAACATTACCTTTTACCCTAATGTGCTGTTGACACTTCGACAGTGTTGAAGCCTGTAATTGCTGCATGTACCTGTGCATTCCTGGCTTCTGTAAAAACTCATAATATTGGGCGATGAA
>APFE031538235.1:127518-137532 GCA_000404065.3 Pinus taeda | reverse complement strand
CTGTATCTGAAGCATCTGTAGAAATATGGAAAGGAAGTTTCCAATTTGGTCCTCTCAAGATAGGTGCTTCAGATATTCTTGTTTTCAAAGCTTCAAATGTTGATTGGCAATCAGGACCCCAATTGAATTCATAGTCTTTTGTAAGTAATTTGAAGAGTGGAGATGCTATTTTGCTGAAGTTTTCTATAAATCTTCTATAATATCCAGTAAATCCCATAAAACTTCTAACATCTTTTGACAATTTGGAATAGGCAACTTGGATATGACTTCGAATTTTGATCTATCAACTTTAATCCCATCCCCTGAAATATGATGTCCTAAAACAATACCTTTAGTAAACATCATAAAGCATTTTTCATGGCTTAATGAAAGGTTTGTTTCTTTACATCTTATAAGGACTTTTTCCAAATTTTCTAATGCCTCTTCAAATGAGTCACCATAAACTGTAAAATCATCCATATAAACCTCTACACAATCATGGATTAGATCAGAAAAAATTCCTAGTAATGCTCTTTGGAATGTTGCGGGTGCATTACATATCCAAAAGGAAGCACTCGTTAAGCAAAAGTTCCCCATGGACAGGTAAATGTGGTCTTATCCTGATCCTCAGGTGCTACCTGAATTTGACTGTAATCACTAAAACCATCCAAAAATGAAAAGTACTTTTTGCTTGCTAATGTATCGAATACTTGATCTATAAAGGGCAAGGAAAAGTGATCCTTCAAAGTGCTTTATTCAATTGCCTGTAATCAATGCATACCTTCCATTTACCATTCTTTTCAGGTACTATAACCAAAGGAGAAACCCATCGGCTATCTGAAATTGGATAAATGAAGTTTACATTGAGTAGTTTTTGGAGCTCTTCTTTCATTATCTCCCTAAGATTTGGATTCATCCTTCTCTGAGGTTGTCTGATTAGTCTACTATTTTCCTCGATAAAGATATGATGGATGCAAGTCTTAGGGTCAATACCTTTCATATCAATATACTCCAATGCAAATGCAGTAGAATGTTTTTGCAATATTTTGGTTAGCCCTTCCTGTTGTGACTTTTCCAAATTTTTATTGATATTCAATGTTTTACCTGGAAAAATCTCAATGGTAGAACTATTGAACTCTTCCATAGAGTAAAAATACATTTGTCTTGATGATAAATACTCAATGTTAGAATCTAACTGAAATTGTGTGTGGTCATATTCTGAAGATGCTTCAAATTTTCTAATGTGTTCAGAATTTTACTATCTTCACTAATTTCAAAAATGGTAAAGACAAGTTGTATAGTGTCCTCATCATCGACCCATTCATTGTCTCCTACTTCTATAATTGCTTTTGCTGGAGGATACAAATTGAATTTCCTTGTCGAACTACCATCAGAAATGTACATATCCCCAGATCTACAACTAATGAAACCATCAGTTGTGGCTAGCCAAGGTCTTCCTAAGATGAGTGGGTACCCTCCTAAATTACTCTTGGGAGTCAAAATCATGAAATCTACAGGATATTCCCAAGAATCTAAGGAGACTGAAATATCTTCTAATACACCATCTAGTTTGATTATTGATCTATCTGCAAGTTGCAGTAAGGTGGGTGTAAAAAGAAGATTAGGAAGTTTAAGTTGTTCCATTTTATGTCTACTCATAATGTTGATAGCAGACCCTAAGTCAATCAAAGTGTTTGGAATTTCTATCCCATTAATATTTGTCTTGACAATTGGACTACCTGGATCTACATACTTCTGCATGGTATTTTTTCCCATCATGATATCTGTAATTTTTCCTACTAGGTGGATTCTTCTTGTATCTCTTGGTTTCCTTCCTGGTCTTTTAAGACTCAACTCCTTTATTGTTTTTGCTAGAATAGGAATTTCTCTAATGGCTTGTAGCAAGGGAATCTTGATACAAACATTCTTTAATTCATCTAGAAAATCATAGTCAGGCAACATGATTTATTTTTCCACCCCTTTGTCGATTTGTAATCTTTCAGGGAAAGCAGGTGTGGATGAAGATGTAGGTTACTCAACTATAAGAGTTGTGGGGGTTGACTCTTTTTCTTTTTCTTTTTGAATGTTTGGATTTTGAAGAAATGCTTCCTCGGAACCTTGATTGACTTTAAGAGAATCTTCCTCAGAAGTATCTTGCTTTTGAACATCTATAGAAGGTTTTTCTAAAACTCTACCAGACCTGAGTTGTACATCATTAAGAGGAACAATCATATAGGTCGGAAATTGTTGTCCTTCTACCATGTAAGCATTCTGAGGATTTTTGTTGTTAGGATTTGGCAATGGCTGGGCTGGTAGTTGATTTGTATTTTGTTGAAATGGAAGCAAGAGTTGAGGGTTTAGATTTTGTTGAGAAAGTTGTTGTTGTGGGAATGGCAATGAAAGTTGTGGGTTTTGATTTGGAAGTTGTGGATTTTGTTGATTTTGAAAATATGGAGGATATTGATAAAATTGAGCAAATATCCCATAAGGATTTTGCATCCCTTATGCCCATGATTGATATGGATTTTGAGGTTGGGCCCAAGGTTATTGCCAAGAATTCCAATTTGGTGGGGGCTGAAAGTTCATAGGGTTGTTAAATCCTTGATTTTGTTGCCCCTGTCAAGGTCTTCTTGAAACAAAACAAAGGGACTCTATTGAATTTGGATCTTCTTGAAAGACAACTTTGAGTCCAAGGACTGAAGGAAAATCCTTGGTCTCATGACTTTTTGAGAAAATCATACATGTTTCTACGACTTTTGCATCCAAGGGGCATTCCCTTAGAGCATGTTTCTTCCTAAATTTTGGACAAAAGATGGCCAAGGAATCAGCTTCTATTTTCTTCTTGTTTTGTATTTTAAGGGTGTCTAGTTGTTCGCTAAGGCTCCCTAGAATATTAGTTTTAAACTCATCAAGAATATTTCCAATCTCTGCCCTACTTACCGATCCAATTGTAGATTTGTTTGCTCTAATAAGAGAAGGATCTCTATGCCCTTTTCCTGTTTTAGATTTTCCCCTTGAGAGTTGGACACATAGTTCTGCGATATCACAAAGTGGAAGTTGAGAAATATCTCCCTTCCCCATCATGTTTAAAATATATATGCATTCATCTCTAATGGATTTTAGTAGAAGGACTTTCAAGGTTTCCTTCCCTAAATTACTCATTTTTTCTCTCTTTAAATTGTATTGAAATCTTTCAAGTAAATCCTCCAAGTTTTCATCTTCTTTTTGCATCATTTTGAATACCTCATCCTTATGATTGGTGGGCATGAAATAGTCCAAGTATCTATCCAAAAATGTTTGTTTCATATCATTCCAAGTCCTAATAGATTGGGTGACTAATCCCATAAACCATTTCAAAGAAGCTCCCTTCAATGTTGAAGGAAACAGTTTGATTTTTTGAGAGTCTTCCATATAGTCATAGGTTCGACACACAACTTCAAACTCAAATAGAAATGTTTCAGGATCCTCACTTCGCAACCCATAAAAGTTTGGGAGGAAAGATGGTGAAATGTTTTTCATTGTTGTATGGGTTTCCTCATCAACTATAGGGAATCCAAATGAGTTATCTCCTTCCCTATTTCCCCCATTATTACCTCCACCTCCACCATTGTTACCTCCATTATTTCCTCTTCCTCTTCCTCTACCTCTACACCCAAATCCATTTACTACTTCCTCCGTCATGGTATTTTCCTCAGAGTCTTCTAGTTCTTCTATCAACGGTGGACGAGAGAGAGTTTCTTCCTTCTCTTCTTCAGGTGATTCTACTTCTTTGATTACAATATGTTCCCCTATAGAAGTGAAGAAGGGTTCTTCTTCTAGATCAGATTTAGTAGATAGTGTGGGAGAATCCTCTAATTCAACTACTGCTCCTTGAATTCTATGAATCCTAAGGCTGGGAGTAGATTGAGGTGAATCTTTTCTATGCCTTGAAGTAGCTGGAGTTGTGAAAATCAAATTCTTGGCCCTAGCTATAAACCTTCCCCTAGAATCTCTTGCTCTATGCATGTCATTTGTTTTATTTTTTATTTTTCTTTCAAGTTGGGCTAATAATTCTCTTTCTGATCTTCCAGATCACACTAGTTGCAAGAAGAGAGCATAATCAAGAAATTATTGAACTAATAATTCTCTTTTCTGATCCCCCAGATCACACTAGGTGCAAGAGGAGAGCATACTTCAAGAAGTTATCAATTTTCCCTTCTTTTTCTTTATGTAAGAGATCGGCTACCTAGTTACACTTCCCCGGAAATAGCGCTAAAATGTTTGGTCAATTTAGTGTGTCCTAAATTGCTACATTAATCATCAATCCGGGATTTGTAAGCTGATGAAGTGTGGCGCACTATATGTGCAAGACAACCTCTTTCTTACTTTTTGTCGCTTTTAGTTTTTATTTTGTTTTGGGGGGTTTTTATCTTCGTGAATGGAAATCCTATCCCTGAGTTTTAAGAATACTCTAGAAGGCAAGTATGGATATGGATTTTAAGGCAATTATGTCCTCTATAATGATTTCCAGACCTTAACACTTCAGAGAGTCTTAGAACATACTAGTGATGAAATTAATACTTGAACATTAATGACAATGTTCTGATATTCAAATCAAACACATAAAGAACTACTGATCATGAAACCATTATCTCTGTTGCTTATCTAAGTACAAGAAGGAAACAAAATGAGTTAAGCTACTACATTCAACAAATCAAACTAATCAATTCACATCATTTATAGTCTGAGAGCTTGCTAGGTAGTCTAAGATACGGCTTTAGGATATAACTTCAATGATATGAGCAAGTTGATATCTAATTGTAGAAAGTAAAACTAAAATCAAATCACATCATTCATAGTCTGAGAGCTCTCCAGGTAGTCTAAGATATGGCTTTAGGAGATCACATCAATGATATGAGCACGCTGATATCTAATTGCAGAAAAGTAAAACTAAAATCAAATCACATCATTCATAGTTAGAGAGCTCGCCAGGTAGTCTAAGCTATGGCTTTAGGAGATAACGTCAATGATATGAGCAATATGATATTTAAACGAATTAATAAAGCAAGTAAATAAAATTGAATCAAAGCATACTTGGAATTAAAAGACTAAGAAAAGCAAAGTCAGCAGAGAGACTAATTCCATGTCACTAGTTATTGCAAAAGACTATATGAAATTTCCCGAGCCTACTCTATCCTGAAACACATGCACACTGATCAGTGTTATCAACAATATACAGAGCTGAAAACTCATGTACAGAAATGAAATATTAATACCATGGAAAATGAAATATACACAGGTGGATAACTTATGAAATATGTGCAATGGGAATGAGGAAACAATGCATAAAAACTTTACAACAATAAGGAAAACGAAACCTCAGCATGCAGGGGCCCTCTGCACAGCCTCGGTCAACAAGCTATCAGCCAAGAATTATTCTCACGCAATCATGTAGAAACAGAGTCTTCTCTTATATTACAAAACACAGTTACAGCAACAAGACTAGTGTCACAACACAATAAACTTTAACAGCAAAATTACATCAAAGAAAGACTAACTCTCTGCATTTGGAAACGCATTATTTGTAACAAAAAACTTCATAACTATTTTCTTGTGAAACTACGTCAACAGAAGACATGTAAAAGACAACGTCCATGGATTTAGCATGATGGTTGTCGAGATTATTAAATCTATCAAAAGTGGCTATTGGATTCACATCATGGGGCAGTCTACATGTGGCAACATGACCCCAGGGATCTAGGAATGACAATGAATCCTTCAGAATCCTTCACATGTTTGAAAACAAAGTCCAGCTATTGTAGGACTCTTACGTTGGACCACCGTTTGACCGTCGTTGACCACGGCTTTCCTTAATGCATCCGTCTAAATCAATAGGACCTGATCCATGTCCAAGTCATTTCTAACTTGCCCATGTGCCTTGTTTTTCTTGATGACACCTGCAACCTGGAGTTTAACAAAAACAACTACAGAAAGTTGAATCAACTATGGAAAGTGGCTACATTCTGCAGCTCATGAGTAAAATCTACTTCAAACAGCAAACACAAAAACATAGTTAGAAAACCATTTCAATGCTCTTTTAGAATCATTATGCAATGAGTTTTGATAGCTTATGAGGTCCAGGTGAGGGAAAAAAGTGTAGGAAAGTGTGTAGGAGATATGCAGTTTCAGGGCTCAACAATTACTCTATTGAGATTATCGCCTGATCAAGTCTAAAGTATCCCTGTGCATCAAGCCCTTCCCCAAGTTCAAGAAACCCTTGTTTCCTTGAGTGTTGATATTCTCCTACTTGTCTGAGGTATCACGGTATTGGTTATGGAAGGAGGTTGTTGGAGACTGGGACTGGACGGACCTGGAGGAAGGTTTCGCTTGGAGCCGAAAGAGGAAGACTCAGGTGAACTCTTTCCATGTTTATTATAGTTTTCCAAAATAAAAAGAAACATTGCCCTGTTCCTGAGATTGACTTTGTTTACGCATCAGACGTTACTATTATGGTTTATGTATGAGTGACTATTTTGATGTATAATTAACCATCTATTTATGACATAAAGTTGATTTCACTGAAATGATTTATCTATATGCTACCATGTGTATTCAAATTGGTTGATTTGCAGATTTGAAGATCGTTAGGAATTGTAGAGGGTTTGAACCCTGGCTGGAACTACCCAAACAAAGGACATCCAGGTATGTTCATCCTCCCATAGTTAGTTTATTTAAGCATGTTGTCTGAGTTTTATGCATGTTTCTTGTTGTAGATTACTCCTGCTCTGATAGGGTTTTGACCCAAAGCCCTAGGGGACTTATTCCCTTAACAACTTTTATCCTTCCAAATTCTGTATGTAAACTCAAATTAGAAAATGATATATCATAATTTATTTTTGGTTAAGATATAGTTACTTAGACTATTACTATTTTCTTAATGTGTATAGTGTAAGACTAGCTTATTGGTTCCTTTTCTTTTAATTAGTAAATAATTTCCATAGCCCCATTGTCAACTGTATATTCTAGTACTTGTTCATGTACCTTATTTAAATTGATAGTAGTTCATATCTTAATTACTTACAACAATATTCTTGATATCTAAACCATATGCCTTCTTGGTATTTAATTTCTCTGTCTACTTGGTTCCAACGACTTGGGTTTTGGTATTTGTTTCGGTGATGGAAATAGGTGAATTGTAAAATATATCAATAAGTGTGTCTACTTTGTCTCCTCCTATTTTTTAGTTTCCAAACTAGTATATGGTTGTTATGGATGTCTGATGCACATATATTTTTCCTACTTGTCATCATGGTTCCTTAATTCATGTTGTTATCTAATTTTTAAATAAATGAAATATTCTCACTTTCCATCCCTCTTTACTGGAACTATAGACTGCTAGTTTGTCTACTGCAAATATTATGTCACCTGGTTAGGATTAAAACTGTTGGGTCCCTATAATACTAGTGATTACCCCATTACTATGGTAGTTGTACCCCTTATTAATATTTTTGTGCCCCTATTGCCCCCATATTGTTATTATTGTGCCCCATAGAATCCCTCTATTGTTATTTTTGTGGCTTTGTATTATTATTGTTAGGTCGGCTGGGTTATATCGTGACTCCTTGGACTCCTATATAATAGAAAGGAGGTTTTTGTCATTTGGTATCATCCAAATAATTGTTCATTTATGTAATGTAAAAGGAGGTTCCCCCTTGAAGAGGCTGAAATTCTAAGGCGTTGATCTATCTTTTCTATCTTTTCTTGAGCTGGTTTCATAACATTTGGTATCAGAGCTTTGGATTCTAGGGTTTCGCTGCTCCAAATAGGTCATTGTGGCATTTTTGCTATAACTGTTTTTCCGCGGCATTTCAGAAGTCGAATAAAAAACCCATTTGAGAAAACATCGTGCTGCAGCTAGGGTCCGAATTTTCGAGATTTTTGTGCTATATTTACGGAGATATGATTTGAGGAAATTGGTATTTTTGCACACTCCTGAATTACATTCCAAACAGGTGACCTGGGGAAAAGCATCATAACTTTCTCTCTGAGCATCGGATTGAAATTTCACAAAGAGGTACAAAAAGAGGACGGACTGTAGTTTCGTCTCGATAATTTTTAGAGCCAGAGGTCCAAATAGTGACACGTGGCACTTCATACAAGTTCGCTCTTTTGAAAAGGTCTATAATCAGGTCATTGTGGGAGATTTGAGATAACTCTTTATTGGAGAATCCAATTGGGGTCAGACTGGTGTCATTGGAAAGAGGACACAGAGGGCTACCACAGGGCACAATTTCAGAACTGGATGTTCTGAAACTACAGAGATACATCAGAGGCAACATCGAGCTCTTACAAAGAAAAAAAAGGTGTGTAAATTTTGTTAAATTTTTGCTTAAGATTGGTTTGAAAATTTATTTTGAAGGAATTCAAAGGGCTAGTAGAGCATTATTATCGGTAACTGATGCCCCGAGGAAAGAAAATGCAAACACCTAGTAAGGAACCTGAAAGCTCTAGCATGACTCATGAAGAAGAGGAAGAAATGCTACATGATATATCAAAATTACAAGACCAAGTGCAAAAAATGTCAGCCTCACAAAAGCTAACAGAAGCTAAGATAAATGGCATGGAATCTAAGATAAAGGGCGTGGAAGCTAAGATGGATTATTGGAAGACAGATTTGAAGACAGACATGGACGATTTGAAGATAGATTTGAAGACATACATGGATGAATTGAAGATAAATATGAATAAGTTGCTACAAGAAATGGGCACTAAGGGTGAAAGGGTACTAAAGGAAACTCATGATGAGAATAAAAGAAATGTTAATCATGATTCCATAGATACTAATGTTGGATCAAAGACTCACCATATTCCAAAAATCGATATGAGGAAGTTTGATGGCAAGGATCCTGCCACATGGATATTACAGATGGAGCAATTATTTGATCTCAATAATGTGCAAAACACACAAAAGGTACATATGGAAAATTTATATTTGGAACCATATTAGTTTGTATGGTATCAATGGCTTTGCTCTTGTAAACAATTTATCACTTGGGCACTTTTTACGGAAGAATTGATAGCACATTATGAGGATACAAAAAGCAACACATTTTTTAGCCAATTGATAAGTCTCAAATAAAAGGGTTCAATAATGGAGCACACTGAGGAGTTCCAAAAGTTGAACATAAGGGTAAAATATATTCCAGATGAGCATAGGATTGATGTGTTCATAGGGTCTTTAAAGGATAATATCCAACATGATGTTCGCCTTTGGGAATCTGATTCATTAGAGAAGGCATCCATGTTATCAAGAAAAATGGAAAGCAAAATTATGGCAACCAGGAAACATACCACTCACAACTATAGAGACGGAAGTGTTGTTGCCCCTAGTCTTCCACAACCTATAAGGTTGACACCAAAACAATTGGAAGAAAAAGAGCAAAAGGGCTTTGTTACAGTTGTGATAGCAAATACACTAAGGGTCATAAGTGTGCTAAGAAGAAATTATTCTACATAGATTGTGAAGAGGAAGAAGAAAATGAGCAAGAAAGGTCAGAAGAAGAGGAGATACTCCAGGAACAAAGCCTAGATGAAGAACAAATAAATCCGACCATATCTTGTAATGCATTGGCGGGAATTACCACTCCTCAAACCATCAATATAGAAGGACAAATCAAGAAGAAAAAAGTAATATTTTTTATTGATTCAGGAAGTACCCACAATTTTGTTCATTGTAAGGTAGCAAAAGAATTGAATTGCTTCCTATATCCAGCACCAGAGTGTCAAGTGATGATTTCAAATGGAGGAACAATAAATTGCTCTAGAAAGTGCCATAATATCAAGCTATCGATGGGAGAATATGTATTGACTAGCTCAATGCTTTCCATTCCAATGGGAGGTGTTGATGTTGTACTAGGAGTCCAATGGCTCCAATCCTTGGGTACAATAGCTTTTACTTTTCAAGAACTTTTCATCAAATTTTCTGCGAAAGGAAAGGAAGTTGAATTAAGGGGTATTGCAGGGAAACCAGGAAGATAATCAGCTCTAATGGTATGA
>APFE031538235.1:113991-125021 GCA_000404065.3 Pinus taeda | reverse complement strand
ACAAGGAAGGAAAAATTATATTGGAACCGGAAGCAGTCACAGAAACAAGATCTCGACAGCTATGAAATCGATCAATTTTGGAGTATCTTATCAAGTGGAAGAACTTATCTGTGGAAGATTCCACATGGGAGGATGAAACTTTTATACAGAAGTATCCAACACTACTCAAGCATTGAGGACAACACTTTTTTTGAAGGAGAGGGGCATGTTGGGTCCCTATAATACTAGTGATTACCCCATTACTATGGTAGTTGTACCCCTTATTAATATTGCTGTGCCCCTATTACCCCCATATTGTTATTACTGTACCCCATAGAATCCCTCTATTGTTATTTTTGTGGCTTTGTATTATTATTGTTAGGTCGGATGGGTTATATTGTGACTCCTTAGACTCCTATATATATAAAGCAGGTTTTTTCATTTGTATCATCCAAGAATTGTTCATTTATGTAATGTAAAGGAGGTTGCCCCTCGAAGAGGTTGAATTCTAAGGCGTTGATCTATCTTTTCTATCTTTTCTTGAGCTGGTTTCATAACAAAAACTGTAGTTACTCCAAGATCGGCTATGTTTTAAACTAAAAGATCCTCATTAAGAGTAGAACTATAGTTACCTTACACACTTAGTTCATTGTACTGTCTATCTATTGTATAAAGTGACACCAAATTATAGAATGCAAATAAAAGAGCATGGACATGGGGATAATGGATAGTGCGATGGTCGAGGAGGTTAGTAAGGAAAAGTTTGAGGTGGTGGAGTTGGTCAAGGATGTGGACATCTCATTTTATATAACTACGACTAGGTCATTTTACGAAAGACTGTGAGAACCCCACAACGACATGTAAGTACTGTAAATCCTTTGACCATGTAATTGAAGGATGTCCTGTACTTATAGCAAAGATTCAAGAAAAGAGGAATCAACAACTGACACAGAATATTCAAATGTTGACTACTAAAATGAGGACCAACGAACCTCAAATTAGTATTGTCACTAGAAGTAGAGTTGCGATCGGTAGTGATAAAGCAGATGAAAAGAAAGAATTTCAAAGTGCATGGGTCAGAAATACTGCTAAGAAATTTCATGTTTTCGATATTCAGAAAGAAAAATAAGTATTTATGGAAGCAAAGTGAATTTTTGTGGATTATGGATATTTGACCTCTAATGCACAACCAAATCCTAATAAAAAAAGTAACAACAATGTGTCATCAAATTCGACATAGAGCCGAGCTCTAACATATGATTGAGCTCCGACACAAGACCAAGATTCAACAAATCAATTATGTATTTTAAAGTCTTTTCTGTAGAGTTGAATGAAATTTTTGAGATCAAGAGGTTATAGAATGGATTTAGGAGTTGATATATTCTCATGCATCCAATGAAACATCGCAAATTGAGATATGCGCAATCAATAATTTGCATCGACAAAAGAGAATTCCAAGAGAGATGAGGATTAGTGCACAAATATGAGAGAATGAGATGGATCAAATTATTCTTTATTTGGGATCTGATGCTAATGTCTTAATGAAGTAGACATGGGATTTAATGGGTAAGTTGAAGCTACAGTGGTGACTTATTCAGTTAAGGATGGTGAATCAACAAAATATCTTACCTCTGGGAATACTACCATGTGTCACATTTTATTTTGAAGCAATAGAGATCGTCGATGATAGTAATGCTTGTCTTGCATTGCTTCGAATTGACTGGGCATTTGAAGATACGGAAATAATTAATTTGAAGAAGATACGTATGATAATTTTAAGGAAACAATATGAGTAATTGTTCCCTTGGATCCATCAGAAGGAGTAAGATATACAAAACCAGTCAAAGCAGAATATTGCACAATTGACATAGACCATATCTATCAAATGATAGCGAAGGAACAAGATTGTGTTAACCCTAGTGCAGAAGGTGTTGGTGCACTAAGATGCCTTTTTATAGGAAATCTTAATTCCTGCACTAATGGTAAACCCAGGGTAAGTATTTTTATCTCAAGAGTGTCAACACAATATATGCAGTGAATTTAGAGGTTAGCTAATGGTAAATCGTTGCAATCACTAATAACTATATCTTCAACACAATTCACACAACTCATAAAGAAATAACTAAGGAAGAAATGACTCTGAAATAACTCTTAACACACTCTGCAATTTTTTCTAACTTATTCCAAAATCAAATGAATCTGAATGCGAATGCAAAGAATCACGCTTACCAATCTTTGAAAAGAATTAAAACTAACTCACTCAATCAAGAAAGATAATGATAACAACTGAACAACAATTTTAATCTATAGCAAATCAGAATTAAATGACAAATCCTAATTAAATGACAATCTTGATTGAATGGTAATTCCTAATTGAATGGCAACTGAGAATTGAATAGCAAGCAAGCAAATACGATAAATGATTTCTAAACAATAATTGTTCCTTGTAAGTGACTTATGGAAATCAATTAATACTATCTCTAAGATATATGATAACATAACTCAGAATGAACAACAATCTATTGTTGAAACTAATATAACCAATCCAATAAAAGCATTACTCAAATACATCACATGGCTAAGTATGAATCGAAATGAACATCAGTATGAATTGAAATCGTCAATCCTCACAATAAGTGAAATGATATTAACTGATCATTAACAATCAATAAATATTCAATGGAAATATTATAACACAAGAAAGCAGTAGAACTTCTCTTAATTGGGCCCAGAGTCACTAGAATTCTTTGCCAAGGAATACTCAGAATATAAGTGAAGATCAAACACAATCTTTCTTCATTAACATAATTAACCAAATTACAACATCTCTGAGATAACAATATTATATGTATCAAAAAGAATAATTATAGATTACATAAGTCTGAACTTATTTTCATTTTCCTTTCGGCCTTATATATAATAGTAAAAGAGTAAACTAGATAAAAGCGAATACTCAAGATCAGGGGATCTTGAGGATTTCACAATACATAATGTAATTCTGTCATGAAATAGTATTGGTCTGCCCAGTCTCTCACTTCCTTGCCTACCTCAGACACTATATTTCCCTTTTATGGCCTGGTGCTACTCTGTCAAGTGAACGACTATTGAACAATCTACGTCTTCTATAGAAAAGGATAGTAAAAATTCAGTTCCTTGTGTGAGATTTATCTAATTTGTTACCAAGTGCTTTCATCTGACTTAAATTAATTGTTATTTCCTTTATGTCAATCCATAAACATAGATAATTGTGTAAGCATAAATATGAAATAAAGCAATTACTGAGGAGAAAATATACCTTTTTCTTGACCCAACATAATCGCGAGCTTGCCTTGTTGCATGTCCTCATGTAATTAAATAGTTGATGTGTAGCTGAGTTAGGGAGTAGGTAGGATATACCTCCTCCTTATAATTTCTGAAGTCATTTTCTTTCTTTAATATAACAAAAGGTTGGGTAACGTCTTGATCCTTCAAGGTGTAATCACAGTGATACTTATCTAGAGGATACCATATGATTGGATTCATATATTAACATCCTATCCATTCAGGTCCCATAGTCAAAATCATGTTATTGTATTTATAGAAATGAGAGGAGGCAGCTTTAAAGTTTTGGTATCCAAACGGTTCTTGATTTCTAACAGCAATGCGGAGGCTTCCCACCTTTTTCTAGCTGCACACAAGGCTATCTCCTTAATCTCTTAGAAGTACTCTTTCCAGCCTCTATAACATATGTATGAAATGGCGCCAATTGGCCTACAACACTGTCTTGCTTCATGAATTGCTTGTGTTTACTCAATAGTTGTAGGGGTTTGGTTGGTTCCCCTCTAACCCATAGAACAATTCCTTCTTCATGCCTCCTAAAAGTATTGTGGGCTTTGGCCCACTTGAGTTGATTAGTAGCAAAAGAGAGAAATTCTTGGAGTTGTACATCCCTTATAAAGGGGCGAGAGTTGTTTTTCCTGCCATCTTCTAGAAAGAAATTGTGCATATAAAGTTCACAGAGGAGGCGTTGTACTTATTCGTCTTGTTCTCTAAATCATTTGACAAAATCTGGGGTGGTTTTGATTTCCACAGGCTTGCCAGCCTTAGCAGCTTTTATTTTCAGCAGGAGGAACCTTTCCAGGAGGAATAAGGCATAATTTGTAGTAGGGGATCTACATGACAAGGTGTCTGAATAAAGAGAGTAGATAGTTTCTAACTTCTCTTTAGCCTTCTATAATTTCTTCTGTGCTCTCTCAACCTTTTTCTGTTCATTCCTATACTGAGCAAAGTCTCATCCTCAGTTATGGTTAGTGCCTCAAACTTTTTCTTTAATTCTTGATGTATCCTTAGGGACACTACCACCTTCTTGTACTAGGCTAATTCCTATTGAACCTTCAGTAGTTCATTTTACAATCTGCTAATAAATGCCTCTCTGATTAGGGGAATATAAGTAGGTGTCTCTTTTGTTTGGGTTTCTGCTTCCTGGGTCTCCATGGGATTGGTCTGAACAACAGCTTCAACTTCCTCTTGAATCATGCAATGACCAATTATAATGTCCTCTTTAGCATCTATTTTAACAATAGTATGCATGGTATGGTGGTCTGTTTGGGTCTCCCGTGAGGAAACACAAGGGTCCTCGGTTTTCATTTTAGTGTCTTCTACAAGGCATGGCTCTATCTAAGTTTCCTTTGGACAGGCCAAAATAACCTCAATTTGGGTCTCAACAGCCTTTCCAAAACAATGTTTTGTTTGTGTGCCTGTGGTCTCTTTTTCTACTTTCAAATTCATAGCTCTAATGGCCTCCTTTAACCACTGCCTTAGCTACCCAATTTTTTGCTTCTGTTTCCTATTCTTCTTAAGCATTTTTCTGAGCCTATCCCTATAGGACGTCTTTATCCTAGGAATTCCAACTCTTGATGGGTTAAGTGCATTGGGCTTTGGTTCCTGTACAGGTGGTAATGTGTTAGGATCAAAGAGGGTTCCATTTGGAACTGTATCTCTTGATGGAGCTTCACCTTCTAGGTCCTCTTTATCATGGATTTCTCATTCAAGAGATTGCAATACAACGGTGTCTTCTGAACAATTGTCATTCTGTGGGTTTTCTTCTGGGTAGGCCTCATCCTCAGGGGACTTAGAAAAAATAGTATTACCTAGTCGATTTTCATCTCCCGTGGTTTCATTTTCATCTATAGAAATTTATTCATTTGGAGCGTTACACAAGCCAAATGGTAATACTCTATACGTGAATGTACCCTACGGACAGGTGAAGGGTGTTTTGTCCTAGTCTTTTGGGGCAATCTTAATCTGATTATAGCCGTTGAAACTGTCTAAGAAGGAAAATAATTGCTTCCCTGCCAAAGTATCAAGGACCTGATCAATGAATGGAAGGGGGAAATGATCTTTCCATGTTGTCTTGTTCAACCCTCGGTAGTCTACATAGATATGCAACTTCCCATTTTTCTTAGGGATGACCACCAATGGAGAGACCCATTTACTGTCTGAGAGAGGATAAATAAAGTTTACATCCAACAACTTTTGTAACTCTTCTTTCACAATGTCATTGAGATGCAGATTCAATATTTGTTGAGGTTTCTCGATGGGTTGAGCATCCCTCTCAGTATAGATGTGGTGTGTACATAGTTGTGGTTCTATTCCTTTCATATTAGGATAATGCCATGCAAAAGCCCCTTTATATTTCTATAGGACTTGTATGAGCTTTTGTTGTTGATCGCTATCGAGACCATCATTAATATTTAGAATTTTGTCAGGTTTGATCTCAACAGGTTTGATGTTATGAACAACAGTCGCCTAAATGTGCTGATCATCGGTATCCTTCAGAGGATCCTCCATGGCTTCATTATCTTGGATTTCTTTCAGCATTTGACACTTTACATTGCTCACATTAGTAGGCTGATTTATAAAATTATTGATAACATCGTATTTAGTTTGATCTTTAAATTCCAGTGCCTCTGCTAGTGTGCATTGTGAATGGATGCTTTCCTCCAGGTAAGCTGGTGGTTGTTCACATATTTTTACAATGGGAATACTTGTCTTGGCAGGAGGATATAACACAAGGTTTTTTACAACACCCCCTTTGCAATAGTCATGCTGCCTTCTTGGCAACCAATATAAGCACCAACTGTCACAAGCCAAGGTCGACCTAGAATCGGAGGGTGCCCATCTAATCGACTTTGTAGGTTTAGGACAAGAAAATCTACTGGATATTCCCACAAATCAACAAAAATTGTAATATCTTGTAAGGTTCCTTCTGGCCTTACCACTAAACGATCAACAAGTTATAATAAAGTAGTGGTTGGTTCCAGAGCTGTAATACCAAGTGCTTGATAGGTTTCTGTTGTTAAAATATTAATGGCTACACCCAGATCAACTAGAGTATTAGGAAAAGAGCAGCCATATATCTGAACTATCACCATGTGATCTGCAATGATCATATGTTAAAACTGAAGTAGACTTTATTATGCTAGCATTGAAATGAATGTTAATTTAAAGTACTGAAACCATGAGAACTGCTTGAGAAGAAAGACATTACGACAACTGATAAAACATAAGTACGATGGAAAATAGAAGTGAAAACAACAAAAACACAGTGACATTAGACAACAAAATTGACTGCGGAGTTCGTCCCTGATGGACTAAGTCTCTGTTAGGTCCCTATAATATTAGTGATCCCCCCATTACTATTTTCGTTGTATCCCTTACTGTTATTATTGTGCCCCTATTGTCCCCATATTGTTATTATTGTGCCCCGTAGAATCCCTCTATTATTATTTTTGTGCCTTTATATTATTATTGTTAGGTTGGCTTGGTTATATTGTGACCCATTAGACTCCTATATATAGAAAGGCGGTTTTGTCATTTGAATCATCTAAGAATTGTTCATTTGTGTAATGTAAAGGAGGTTGTCCCCTTGAAGAGGCTTATTTCTAAGGCGTTGATCTATCTTTTCTATATTTTTGTGAGTTGGTTGCATAATATTTGGTATTAGAGCTTTAGATTCTAGGGTTTTGCTACTCCAAACAGGTCATTGTGCCATTTTCACTACAACTTTTTTCTGCAACGTTTCAAAAGATAAAAAAAATGCCCATTTGGGCCGAAATAGTTCTAAACTTTGGGTCCAAATTTCAGAGCTTTTCACTGTTATGAAAGCATCTCAGAAAAATATAGAAAAGATAGATCAATGCCTTAGAATTCAGCCTCTTCGAGGGGGCAACCTCCTTTACATTACACAAATGAGCAATTCCTTGATGATTCAAATAAGAAAACCTCCTTTCTATATATAGGAGTCTAAGGGGTCACAATATAACCAAGCCGACCTAACAATAATAATATAAAGGCACAAAAATAATAATAGAGGGATTCTATGGGACACAATAATAATAATATAGGGACAATAGGGGCACAACAATATTATAAGGGATACAACGACAATAGTAATGGGGGAATCACTAGTATTATAGGGACCTAACATGCCCCTCTCCTTCAAAAAAGTGTTGTCCTCAATGCTTCAGTAGTTCTAGATTCTTCTATATAAAATTTTCATCCTCCCATGTGGAATCTTCAGCAGATAAGTTCTTCCACTTGATGAGATACTCCGAAATTGATTGATTTCGTAGCTATCGAGTTCTTGTCTCTGTTAATACTTACGGTTCCAATATAATGTTTCCTTTCTTGTCAAGCTCTAGCAATATTGTTTGAACTGAGAGCTTGTCGCCTAAAACCTTCTTTAAACATGAAACATGGAAAACCGGGTGCACTCGAGAAGCTACAGGAAGCTCTAATTTGTATGCCATAGTACCAATCTTTTGCAACACCTTGTACGGACCATAATACTTTGGTGGTAATTTATTATCCTTCTTAGCTTTCTTGAGAGACATTTGTTTATATGGTTGTAATCATAGGAATACCCAGTCACCTAGATCAAAACCTCTTTAACTGCGATGTTGATCTGCCTGTTGTTTCATTCTATTCTACACCAACGTTAGGTTATCCTTTAAGAGTTGGAGAACTTGTTGTTGATGCTCGATGTGATGTTCCACTGCTTGAACCTTAGAAGTTTCTCTTAAATATGATGTGATGGATAGTGGCTGATATCCATAAAGTGCCATAAATGGTTGTTTCTAGGAAAATTAATGTCTTGTTGAACGACTAACCCTCTAGGTTTGGCAGCTACCCTAGAAACCATAGTTTAAAGCAATTCAATGATCTTTCCTATGTGTAACAGATAAGAGAAAGATAGTAGAAAACAAACCTAGAACTTTTTCTTGATCCCTTGCATATTCTCTCTCTCCTTTGGCAGATCCAGTAACTCCTCCCCGTACTTAACATGCTTGGAGAGTACCTGCACAAGTACAGCAATAAAGAACCGTCAAAGCAATGTGATCTATTACAACATAAACATTGTAGAATCAGATATATAATGAACAAATGAAAGAATTCACAATTACAAAATCAAGTGGGAAAAATCCTGAAGAAATTTATTAATAATAAGGAGAATTACAACCCAGTTGTCTGATCCAGCGCCATCCTCCCAGCATCAATCCTTTTTCACCTCATGAATTAGCAAGAACAGACCAACAAGAATACAATGCTCTCTCCTAAACACTAAAAATAGCACCACTTACTTGCAATTCACAACCATATCAACCTTTCGATCTCTTGGATGGGAGATCCTTTTATAGATGTTTGTATGGGTGTGAGTCATCCATGGTGATTGATTAGTATCATTCCACTTGTTACAATTGGTTTGACAAGAGAGGGGAGTTGGAGATGGTTTCGTAATTCCCTTGGTCATCCTTGGGCGAATTTAGAGAGGCAAGCGGCACAGGAGAAGTTTCTAGAAGATTCCATGAGCAACCAACTAACAAACTATCACATAAATCTGTCCATACTCTCCCCTCGCACCCTATAGAGGGCCTAAACAGTATGCATTGCACTTTGACAGTGTAATAGTTAGTATGCATCGCACTTTACCAGTGTAGTAGTCAGTACGATTTAGTTTAGGCACTTTCTGGATGATTCCTAAGATGGAACTTTTGGGGAATGGTGTATTCAGATGACTTAGTTCCTTTAGGGTATAAAACAAATCTTTTAGGGGTTGATGTGCCCAAATATGTCTATAACAGTTGCCCCCTAAAGCATGAGGTTGTAAATATTCATGTCAAGTGAAATGCTTTATCATGAGGATCTGAAGTTTTGAACTGGAAGGTGACCTGCATAAGTTACAATACAATACATCATCATAATATGATTTTTCATGATCTAGATGAGGGAGGCATTCCCGTGCTCAACTTTATAAATTTTCATTTCATGTACATAGATCAGATAGTCATCTGTAGATATAGACTAATGATTCTACAGATATAGAGCCGCAATAAATGATTAGGATGACTATCTGCGTAGAGCCTTTATACATTTGGTGTTTTCATATTCCTGAATATATCGCAGCCGAAATGGTTGAAACTAGATTTGGGGTATTCAAACTCATTCAATCTTCGCTCAATGTAAAAGTCAAACCATGTGAAGAGATGTTCTGAAGTCAAACATGGAAAGACATCACTTGATTACCAACCAATGATGTGAGCTGTTAATAGGTGCAAGAGGGATCACCAATAATGATAATGATCCTCAAGATACTACAGTACAATTCACGTGGTGTGAATACATGATCTGATGTCGAACACCACGCAAAATCTTTCGGTTGAAGGCCATTGATGTCAACATGTCGCTGGAAGTGAGAAAATTGACATTGATGTAAACAAGCTTCAAAGCATTGGAAGCGTGTTTCTAAGTCAACTTCTTGGATAATGAACTGATGTCGACAAGAAGTGACTTGTTGTAGGAGGGCCTTGATGTATCCCACATCTACGACATGAAACGAAGCAAATGATTTATGGAGGTGAAATTGAACTGACGACACAAGGTTCAGGAATGGTGGTCATGAAAAAATGAAGGTTGGAGGTACTGCAATGTATGAGACATTAACTGGATGACTTCTCTTGAACATGTCCATGACACTGAGATGAACTGGTAGCATTAACCCCGAAGAAGGATGGTGTGAAAGACTAATGGTATGATGACCAGTGAACGGAATAACCCAACCAAACTCAATCATGGAGATGAAGTGAAAGTGTCATATTCAAGAGTGACTTGCTACCATAAATTCTTCAAGATTTTTCCCCTTTTCCCCAGTCATTGCTGACCAGTACCTCTTTATTTCTGTCAAGCTTGAGGAGGATAGCATATTCTTGTTCTATAATTCGCCCTTTGGGAAAACCTGTCGCTATTTAATGTTTTAACGAGTCTTGCGACAGTGAAACTTGGTCTCTTCTAGATGGACAAGTTTGTCGCTATTATTTTAACGAGTTTAATGACAAGGATAACTCGGTCCTTTTCATGTTTAGAGAGTTTGAAAAAGGGATGAAAAGAAAACTCCATAAGCTATTTTTCGTAAAGTAATCCCTTAGGTAAAAAAAAGGATAAAATAATACAGGAGGGATGACGTTTCTAGTACTTTAACGAGCCGGAAAAGACAAGTGCTCGACAATATTTTCATATTTAACGAGTCTGAAAAGGGTTTAAAGAGGAATCTATTTTGAGGAACAAGTGGTGTCTAGGGTAGCAACTGGTTCCAGTGATGTTGGAACTTCTCAAAACATGTTGATTTATGTCAAGAGGCTAGCTAATAAGACCACCCATTGCAGTTGTTCCTCAAAAAAGGGTAAAACAACCAAGTGAAAGTGTATGATTGGCCAAAGGGATGGTGACAATGGGATGAAAAAAACCAAGGCTCATCTAATGCAAAGTTTGATAGAATGGCAATCACAAGGTTTGAAAATTGAAATGGGTTCATTTTTAGACAAGCTTGAACCATAGGGAGCTAAGCTTGGATTTAGTTTCATGTTTACACAAGCTTGAAATGAAAAACTATGCTTGGATTTAGTTTCATTCTTACACAAGCTCAAAATGAAAAGCTATGCTTGAAAATGGTTTGTATGCCCCTAGTATGATGAAAGGGAGAGTCTCCTGTAACTAGATGGAAGTCACTGCAGTGA
>APFE031538235.1:0-92513 GCA_000404065.3 Pinus taeda | reverse complement strand
GTACAAATATCCCTATGCCAAAAGAATGAAATTGAATGTATGGTTGTAGAAATGATAGAGGTTGGTATAATTCAACAGAGTCAAAGTTCTTTCTTTGCTCTAGTAGTATTAGTTCACAGGAAGGATGGATCATGGCGCATGTGTCCAGATTATAGGGAGCTCAACAGTATCACTATTAAAGATAAATTTCCCATTCTTGTCATTGATGAATTATTTGATGAATTGCATGGATCAATTTACTTCACCAAGTTGGATATTTGTTTAGGATATCATCAAATTAGAATTAAGACTGAAGACATTCCAAAAATAACATTTAGAACTCATGAGGGTCATTATGAATTTTTGGTCATGCCTTTTGGCCTTACTAATGCACCTTCTACATTTCAAGGTTTGATGAACATTTTAAAACCCTTCCTTAGAAAATTTGTGTCAGTATTTTTTGATGATATATTAATCTACAATAAGTCTTGGAAGGATCATGTCCAACATGTTGACATGGTGCTCAAACTATTGGAGGAGAAACAGTTATATGAAAAAATATCCAAATGTTTCTTTCGAGTACAAGAGATGGAATATCTGGGTCATATTGAATCTCATGAAGGTGTTAAGGTAGACCCTAGAAAAATTAAAACCATTAAGGAATGGAAAATCACCACATCCATAAAGCATCTACGAGGATTTCTCGGGTTGACACAATATTATCGCAAGTTCATTAAGAATTATGGGAGAATAGCAACACCTCTAACAACATTATTGGAGAAAGATGCATTTTCATGGACTCCAGAAACAACAAAGGCCTTTGAACATCTTAAAGAGGCAATGTGCCAAGCACCAATCTTAGCTATCCCAGACTTCACAAAAACCTTTATTGTGGAATGTGATGCCTCAAGAAATGGAATTGGTGTTGTTTTAATGCAAGAAGAAAAACCCATTGCTTTCAAAAGTCGTCTAATCAAAGGAAAGTATTTACACAAAGCTATTTATGAGAAGGAAATTTTGGCAATACTACATGCACTTAAGAAATGGCGACCCTACCTAATGGGAAGACACTTCAAGCTAAAAATAGATCATGATAGTCTTAAATACTTCTTAGAACAAATATTATGTTCAGAAGAGAAGCAAAAATGGGTCACAAAGATCTTGGGTTATGACTTTGAAATGATCTAAAAAAAAGGAAAGAAAAATGTTGTGGCAAATGCACTCTCAAGAAAGGATGAGATTGTGGAAGCATTTATTTGCACCATTTCTATTATCTAGCCAGATTGGATAAACGAAGAAAGGGATGAATGGTAGAATGATGAGGAAGTGTGGGCAATCATTCATAAGATACGACAAGATCCCAGTACATCTGATACATCTATCTGGAAAAATGATTCGTTATGGTACAAGGATCAGGTATACTTATGTAATAATTCCCAACTCAAACAAAACATTCTTAGAGAATTGCACACCTCTCCCTTAGGAGGGAACTTAGGATTTATAGAAACCTACCACAAGTTTAAGAAGGATTTTGTTTGGAATGGCCTTAAATCATATATTCAAAAGTTTGTGGTGGAATGTTTGGTTTGCCAACAAAATAAAGTTGAAACAATTAAGACTCTAGGACTATTACAACATTTATCCATTCCAAGCCAACATTGGAAGGAGATTTCAATGGATTTTATCATAAGTTTACCCAACTCTCAAGGAAAGAGTGTTATCATGGTGGTAGTGGATAAAATTACCAAGTGTAGTTTCTACTGCATTTATGGAAACAATTCAAAAGCTACATGGAAACCCAAAGATTATTGTAAGTGACAGAGACCCCATTTTCACTGGAAATTTTTGGACATCATTATTTTCTTGTCTTGGTACTCAGTTAACTCATAGCTCATATTATCATCCTCAATATGATGGGAAAACTAAGATAGTAAACACAAGTTTGGAAGGATATCTTTGTTGCTTTGTATCTGATAAATAGACACAATGGGACAAATGGTTGCCTCTGACTGAATGGTGGTATAACACTTCCTTCCATACTGCAACAAAAATGACCCCATGTATGGCTATTTATGGATATCATCCACCATCCATCACATCATATTTAAGAGAAAATTCTAAGGTTAAAGTAGTGGAAGATCACATCGAGAATCCGCAACAAGTTCTCCAACTCTTAAAGGATAACCTCACCTTGGCACATAATAGAATGAAACAATAGGCATATCAACATCAAAGTGAAATAATTTTTGATGTAGGTGATTGGGTATTCTTATGGCTATAGCCATATAAACAAATGTCCTATAAGTAAGCTAAGAAGGATAAAAAATTATCACCAAAGTATTATGGTCCGTACAAGGTGTTGCAAAAGATAGGTACTATGGCATACAATTTGGAGCTTCCTAGAGCTTCTCGAGTGCACCGAGTTTCCCATGTTTCATGCTTAAAGAAGGTCATAGGTGACAAGCTTCCAGTTCAGACAATATTGGCAGAACTTGATGAGGAAGGAAAAATCATATTGGAACCTGAAGCTGTCAAAGAACAAGAACTCGACACCTACAAAATAGATCAATTTCAGAGTATCTCATCAAGTGGAAGAACTTACCCATTGAAGATTCCACATGGGAGGATGAGAATTTTATACAGAAGCATCCAGAACTACTCAAGCATTGAGGACAACACCTTTTTGAAGGAGAGGGGCATGTTAGGTCCCTATAATATTAGTGATCCCCCCATTACTATTGTTGTTATATCCCTTATTGTTATTATGGTGCCCCATAGAATCCTTCTATTGGTATTTTTGTGCCTTCATATTATTATTGTTAGGTCAACTTGGTTATATTGTGACCCCTTAGACTCCTATATATAGAAATGAGGTTTTGTCATTTGAATCATCTAATAATTGTTCATTTTTGTAATGTAAAGGAGTTTGATATATCTTTTCTATCTTTTTGTGAGTTGGTTTCATAATAGTCTCCATGTCTGCTTTCAAGATGGGTGACCGCTTTATTAGGGTTGAAACCGAAGGGGTCAAATTACATAGAGATTTGACCAAAATAAATGTGCACACAGGAACTTATGGTCACTTCCATAAGATAGCTCTCTAAACCATCTTTCTAACACGTATCACAATTCCCAATTATGACTCCAGATGCTCCTGTTACACTGAAAACAAAACAGCCTCTATCCCTCCAAAATATCCACTCTAAAGCTCAAAACCACGAATATCTTCCTCATGAACAAAAAAGATGCATTTAAACGTTTTGAGATACATTTCAGGGCTTCTTATCCAAGATTGGCATGAATTCAGCATGATGGTCTTGGTCAAATCACTAGGGACCACCTTAGTGCCTAGTCACAAGGTCATCACATTCATTTTTAATGCCAAAACTTAACAGAACCCCAAAATAGACCATATATTAAAACATTTCTGCTAGCAGTTTACTAACGGCATGGAATTGGTTGATCGCTTGCATGTGAATAGGTGGATTGGCTGTGGTGTTGACACAAGCCACCACCTTGCGGGATTATCCTGATGGTTGCGGTCGGCCATGTGAACACAACTTACCTGATGGTCTTACCCAGATGGTTCCACCACAATCTCCAACTGCTAACCTCGATGGCTAACCACTAGTTATTCACATGGAGTGTGGTCCCGCTGTGGTCTCCTTCATGGTTTCCAAGCTCGATGGCTCATTCTGCTACGATTAGACTCTGTTTCTTGTTTACATGTCTGTTTCCAAGGTTGACTCCCCGCGTGGTTAAGGTCCACTGTCTAGGACTATTATAAAGTTTTTTGTAATGCTTTTAATATATATGGAAAGGACGAGAGTGTTTTAGGCTTAGGGTTTATGGGTTTTATGTTGTTTTATTTCATATGTTTGTAATGTAATATGTTTCGATAGGTTTAGAACTTAGGGTAAAGGTATAGGAATTAGGTTTGACATATTAATGCATGGTTAGGGTTTAGGATTAATATATTAGGGTTTTGTCATTACATGGTGTTTTTTTTAACATAACCTTTTACATCAACCTGTCACAGCATGACATTTGCAAAAATCGTCACATGATGACGACAACCAAACCCTGCAAAGTGGATGATAAACCCACATCGACACCAAATCCTATTAGATGGACAACAATAACATATGAATGATGAAATCATGGCGGAACTACTGATAACCAGATCCCAAACCATATCATCATGAAAACCATATACATTACCAGGCAAACTCAACCATAAAACATCTATGTCGAAGCTGACGACATCAGACTGAATGCTGATGATGAAATTTTAACTATGTAACTAATCTAACAAGATTCTCCTGGATCAATCCTCTCCACTTGAAAGCTTTTGGACCACAAAAGTTTGACTTAAACAGATAGTCGACGAGGGTAGAGCTCCCTCACTTTCCGCCTTGCCCTGATGATGTACCAATACATTCAATCAACCACCTGAATGTGATGACGTTGATGATGTTGACCATGGTACATTTTGAATCGGTGACCTATTCCTTCCATCTGCAATATGTACAACTTGCGATGATGGTCAAACAACCTGTTATGAACATGACAATTGATTTCTTTCCACGAAATACCATGAGTTAGTGATTCATAATCATCTTTGAAAACAATCTCTATAGGATGTTGTTCAATACCATTGACATGTATTAACAATCTATTTTGTAGAATAACAGAGACAATCAAAGATACTTTTGACATCAAACCAGCTACTTGACTTGTGATAATTTCCTGATTCCTGATTACTAAGTGAACACATTGGTATACACCCATCAAGTTGTAAGGTGAAAACCACTGCAACTTAGTTTGTCTTTGAAAGTATTGAATTAGCATTTGATTTGTTTGAATCACTTTTCCTTATTCATTAAATGATGTTTCCATTAATTAGCACTGTCCCTTGATGCATAAGTTTCCCTTAAATGCTTTTACACTGCTTTAGAAGAGGCTTTTATGTGAAAACAAATAGGCTTCCTCTCCACTTGAAAAGAGGCTTCCAAACTATTTGAAACATGAAATGGTGACACAATATAAGAGAAATTTCACATTGACTTTCCCCAATACTGACCTACATCCCTGTAACTATTAATTTCCAGAATTGAACTAAATTTATTCATTCTGACATTAGGAAGAGGAGCTTTAGGCATCAATTGTAATTCATGTTGTATTCCCTGCTTATGAGTAATTTTTTTTTTTTCCTTAAAATAGAACTGGAAAAGTTTCTCCCTCCTTGATCAAACTATATTCAAACTGAGACTCATAACTTGAACAAATATCATGTTGTTTCTTATGTTGTTCCTTTACACACATGATTACAAATATTTTATTTGAACTTATTAATTGCTTCATCTGATTAGAAACAACTAAATTCAAGTGATTTTTCATTTTGATGTACCGAGACAATAAATTCAACCCCATCTTTCTTAAGGTGATATTTATGTTCTCTGTTATAAAATACTGCATCATGATCATAAAGATAAGGACTTCCTAAGACAACTCCACATATGTATACTCGAACCATATCTAATTCCACTTCATCAATGTAATTAGTTGTAATGGAAAATCTTAATCGACAATGTTTGGTGACTTTTATCTGAGTTGATTTATTTAGCCATCCCAATGGGTAAGCTCTTGGATGATTCGATGTCTCCAAACCCAAATTCTTAACTAAATATTCAGATATTCAATTGGTCTGTGATCCTCTGTCAAACATTTTATCTATCTTTGTATGCTTAGAATTTATCCTTATTTTAAACAATTCAACTCTTTTATCCTCATTTGAAGGATTTATGTTTGACGAAGATGCAATAGTTTTCGAACTTGAACCAGTTTCTGAAGTTTTACTTGTTGTAACCATGGCAGTTATCCTCCTTTCATCACTTGAATCAAAACCTAGATCTTGTTGAACTGCTGCAGTTTCCTTCTTTTCATCTTTCTCCTTAAGGAACTTTTTGGGCTTAAGTTCTGGATGAAGTTTCCAATGCATAGATTCATCATGATCAATTCTCTGGCAATGAGAACAATTAGGTCTTTCCTTCTGAGCTATCACTGATTTCTTTCTCTTTGAGTTATTCTTCCCTTTACTGTCATTGGAATATTTGATTTCCAACTCTTTGGATGATTGCAATGAAAACTTTAATGACCTGCCACCTAATTCAATATGTATGGCTTGAACACACACTTCATCAAAATCATCATGATTAAACATCAATAATGTATGGTATAAATATGAATCTAAACTGCCGATGTATTTTAATAAAGTTTCACGTGTATCTAATGAAATACCAATCACCAATTCTTTCTTTCCGAACTCCTGAGTAAACTCCTGAACACTCTGCCCTTTACCTTGCCTCAAATGCTTCCAATCAATAACAACTTTCTGCATGTATCCTAAAGGATATAATTATTTCCTAAGAGCTTTTAAAAACTTATACCATGAAGAGATGACTTTTCCTTTTCGCTCTACGTCTATCTAATTTTTACTTTCCTACTAGATTAAAGTTGATCCCCCCATTCTAAGTGTAGCTAACTGAATTTTTGATTTATCATCAAAAATGTTCTGAATATGACAATACACTTCTAATTTCTTAATCCATTTATCTAACTTTTAAAGATTCATTTCGCCATCATAAATAGGTAACTCAAATTTTACATCAAGTTTTAAAAGAGATGTTTTCTTAGGTTTCTTTTCTATTTCAAATTCTACACTGGAAGAAGAAGAAGATGATGATGATGGAGATGATGGAGGAGAAGGTGGTTTATCATCTTTGCCTTTACCTTTGTCCTTATTTAATGCCTTTAAAGAAAAAACTGCATCTCTCGCCTTCTTGTCTTCATAGCTTTCTCCCAACATCTGCTGCATAGTCAAGAATACTTGTTGAAACTATTCATCACTCATCTTAGTCTCAGTATTTTCACCTACATCAGATCTTGTCATGGTCAACTTATGAATGACTCATCGCTTTCCAATCTCTAGATCAATCTTCTCAAGGATTCCTTCTCCACGTTGCGACTTTGACCTGGTTAACATTCAATGGAAAATTCTACAAACACAACTTGCTCTGATACCAAATTATATGATCTCAAATGATCATCTGTTAAAATTGAAGTGTAATTGATTATGCTAACAGTGAAATGAATGTTAATTTAAAGTGCTAAAACTATGAGAACTACTTGAAAAGAAAGAGTTTATGACAGCTGATAAAACATAAGTAAGATGCAAAATAGAAATGAAAACAACAAAAACACAGTGATACTAGACAAAAAAATTGATTATGGAGTTCTTCCCTACTTGAAAATGTCTCTGGGTCTGCTTTCAAGATGGGTGACCACTTTATTAGGGCTAAAACCAAAGAGGTCAAATTACATAGAGATTTGACCAAACTTAATGTGCACTTTTGGTCACTTTCATAAGACATCTCTCTGAACCATCTTTCCAATCCCTGTCACGGTTCCCAATTCTTACTCTAGATGCTGCTGTTACACTAAAAACAAAACAACCTCTATCCCTCCAGAATCTCAACTCTAAAACTCAAAACCACCAATGTCTTGCTCATGAACAAAAAATGTGCATTTAAAGGTTTGTAGATACATTTGAGGGCTTCTTAGCCAAGATTGGCATGAATGTAGCATGATGGTCTTGGTTGAATCACTAGGGACCACCTTAGTGCCTAGTCACATGGTCATCACATTATGTTTTAATGCAAAAACTTAACAAAAACCCAAATTGGACCATATATTAAAACATTTTTGCTCGTGGTTTACTAACGACGCGGATTTGGTTGACTGCCTACATGTGAACAAGTGGATTGGCTATGGTCTTGTCATAAGATGCCACCTTGTAGGCTTATCCTGACGGTTGCGGTCGGCCATGTGAACGCGGATTACCTAACAATCTTACCTTGGTTGTTCTAGCACAATCTCCAACTGCTAATGTCGATGGCTAACCACTGGTCGTTCACATGGCATGTCGTCCCACTGCGGTCTCCTCCGCAGTTTCCAAGCCTGATGACTTATTCTTCTATGGTTAGAATCTGTTGCTTGTTGACATGTCTGCTGCCATGGTTGACTCCCCATGGAGTTAAGGCCCATGGTCTAGGACAGTTATAATGTTTTTTGTAATTTTTTTAATATATGCAAAGGCTAAGAGTGGTTTTGGCTTAAGGTTTATGTGTTTTATGTTGTTTTATTTCATAGGTTTGTAACTTAATATGTTTCGATAGATTTAGAACTTAGGGTAAAGGTCTAGGACTTAGGTTTGACATCTTAATGCATGGTTAGGGTTTAGGATTAATGTATTAGGGTTTCATCATTACATGGGTTTTTTTTTAACCTAACCTTTTACATCAACTTGTCACAAGGTGACATTTGTGAAAGTCATCACATGATGACGACAACCAAACCGAGAATAATGGACGACAAACCCACGTCGACATCAAATCCTATAAGACGGACGACAATAACATATCGACACCCAAATCCTAGTGAAGCTGATGACAACCAAATGTCGACAACCAGATTCCAAACCATATCATCATGAAAACCATGTACATTACTAGACAGCCTGAACCATAAAACATCAATGTCGAAGCCGACGACACTAGACTAAATGCTGACGACGAAACTGAAACTATGTAACTGATTTGATGAGATTCTCTTGAATCACTATGGGATTTCTAGGATCCTCATACTTTATTGGAGTTTCCCCTCCTAAGAGTAAATTAGATAAGGTCCCTACAACGTGAATGGTGGGTGAGGTTTTCGCTTTCCTCGTAGGTTTCTTTACACATAGCTCTTTAATTGTTTTAACATAGATGGGTATGTCTTGAATGGCCTGGAGGAGAGGGATTTTAATACAAATATTTTTTAGGTCCCCTACAAGATCGAAATCTGGGTATATAATAGGTTTGGGTATTGTTAACCTTTGGAGGAACGGGGTAGAAGTGACTGTATGTTTTTTAGGGTCTTCATGTTGATCTATCTCTTCTCCTTGTTTTAGTACAATATTAATTACAGATGGTGGTATATGTATAGGTGGGGTTTCAATTTTGATTGAAGTTTGATTCTTGCTTTCCTCAAGGGCACGGATACATCTTGACCTCAATCTATGTTCATTACATTCTTTCTACTCAATCTCATAATCTGATCTTTCAATAATCTATACCAACTGGACCGGTCTGTTATTAGGATTCAAATTCAGTTGAGCTAGAAATTGAGGCCACAAAAGAGGTTGGGGATTTTGCTGTAATGTATATAGAGTTGATAGTGCATGTTGAGGCTAAGTACCTTTCCCCATAGGTGCATTAGATATCCCCATAGGTCACTGCCAATTTGTAGAACAATTTAGATTTTGAGAGGTGGAGGCAGGCCACTAGGATTGATAGGGATTGCCCTGCCGAACAGAAGTAAAAGGATAATTTTTCCAACCATTACCTAGAGAAGATTATATTGGCCAGGATGTCATAGGGAATGGTTGGGTTTGCCACTTTGGGTAGCATGATTGGCCCTACCATGCTGCCCCAAGGTTCTATTGCTAATTAGACTATAAAGAAGGAAAAAACTGGGATGCATATTTAGACATACTTGTAGGTTTAGCTTGCCATTGTTGACATTGGTTCATCAAATATACTAGCTCTCTTTCTTCTGCTGCTTTCTTGAATACTACTTTCAACCCCGGTAATGATGGACATTGTTCAGTGGTGTGATATTTAGTACATATAGCGCATGTCTGCACCATGTCTAATGGGAATTCTTGTTGGTTGTGCTTCTTTAAAAAACATGGACAGAAGATGGCCAAGTTTTGTTATGCTAAGGCTTGTTTTTTTTTAGCCTATAATACGTCCAGTTGTGTTGTGAGAGTGCCTACAATTTCCATCATAAATCTTCTAGGAGGTTACCAATTTCCATCCGCGTTATGGCTCCACTGTGTGGTTTGTTTCCCCTCCTCATGGGATCTCGGCTTCATGTTCCTCTACGTGTGCCTCCTTTCAAACACCTGATACACAAGCGAATGATTTCATCATAATATTTTTGAGAAATATCTCCTTTTCCCAGTAAATTTAGAGTTTCTACTCATTCCTCTTTCATTTCTTTAATTAAGATAGCTCTTAGGACTTCTTTTGTACATATTCTTCTAGTGTTTCATTATCTTTAGCAGTCATCTTAAAAATTTCATCTTTCAGTTCCCTAGTCTTACAAAAGTCCTAGTATCTTTTGAGGAAGGAGTTTTTCATATCACCCCAAGAATTAATAGTTCTCCCACCCAGACCCATGAACCATATTAAGGTTTCTCCTTTTAGAGTGGAGGGGAATAGATTTAGCTTTTAGGGGTCAGTGGTGTAGTTATACCCTCTATAGAGGACATCAAACTCAAACAGGAAAGCATTGGGATCCTCTGTGATCATCCCATGGAAATTTGGGATGCTCTGCAGAGGAATAGGCTTCATGGGGGCATTGGCCACTTGGTCGACTATGCGATACTCTAATGTTGAGGTTTGACCTTGAGGTGGCTGATCTGCCATTTGGTTAAAGATGTGCTAATAACCTATAGATATTTCAGGGGGTGCATTTTTAGTAAGTAGAGGATTAGCAACCCGAGCTGGCTTTGGAGCTCTACCTAGATCTAGTATAACAGGAGATCCCTGTTTAGACAGTTTTGGTTCTGCCTTAGCAATTCCACTGGTTTCTCCTTCTCCTTCTCTTAAGTTACAAGATTTTCCCTCTTGTAGAGGATTAGAATGTAATCTTATTTCCTACATTAATTGTCAACCGAGGGTAAGTCTTTTTATCTCAAGAGTGTCAACACAATCTACGTAGTGAATTTAGAGGTTACTGATGGTAAATAATTGCAATCACTAATAACTATCTTTTCAACTCAATTCACAAAAATCTTAAAGAAATAACTAAGGAAGAAATGACTCTAAGAGAACCCTTAACACACTTTGCAATTCTGTCTAACTTATTCCAAAATCAGATGAATCTGAATGCGAATGCAAAGAATCATGCTTGGCAACCTTCGAATAGAATTAAAACTAACTCACTCGATCAAGAAATAGAACTCTAACAACTGAACAACAATGTTAATCTATAGAAAATCATAATTGAACGACAAATCCTAATTGAACGACAATCTCGATTGAATGGTAATTCCTAATTGAACGACAACTAAGAGTTGAAGAGCAAGCAAGAAAATACGATAAAAGGTTTCTAAACAACAACTGTTCTCTATAAGCGAATTATTGAAATCAATTAATACTATCTCTAATATCTACAATAACATAACTCAAAATGAACAACAACCTACTACTAAAGCTAATATGACCAATCCAATCAAAGCACTACTCAGATACATCACACGGTTAAGTATGAATCGAAATGAATAGCAGTATGAATTGAAATCATTGATCCTCACAATAAGAGAAATGATATTAAATGAACATTAACAATCAATAAAGATTCAATGGAAAGATTATAACACAATAAAGCAGCATAAGTTCTCTTGACTGGGCCTAGAGTCGCTAGAAGTCTCCACCAAGGAATATTCAGAATATAAGTGAATATCAAACATAGTATTTCTTCATTAACATAAGTAACTAGATTGTAGGATCACTGAGATAACAATATTATATGTGTCAAAAAGAATAATTATAGATTACATAAGTTTGAACTAATTTTTGTTTGACTTTCGGCCTTATATATAATAGTAAAAGAGTAAACTATATAAAAGTGAATCCTCAGGATCAGGGGATCCTAAGGATTTCACAATACATAATCTGATTTTGTCATGAAATAGTATTGGTCTACCTAGCCTCTTGCTACCTTGCCTGCCTCTGATGTTGTCTTTCCTTTTATGGCCTAGTGCTACTCTGTCAAGTGAATGGTTACTGACCAATCTGCGTCTTATGCACATAGGGATAGTAAAAAGTCAATTTCCTGTGTGAGATTTATCTTATTTCTTACCAAGTGAATTCATCCAACTTTAACTTCTATTTCATTTATTTCAAACCATAAACAAAGATAATCGTTTAAAGATAAATATGAAATAAAGCAATTACTTAGGAGAAAATATACCTTTTTCTTGACCCAACATAAGGAAAGTATATTTTATCCTCATAAGGAAAATATATCTGAGGTATGTAACCTGCCTTCTTATGATGGCTTAGGTGATGTAAATACTTTTCTTAATGATTATGAACAACAAGTTCCAGAAAATCAAAAGGATTCCATCCTTGGATATAGCCCTAAAAGGTACCCCTACTAGATGGTGGAATGCACACTAGAAGAATATAGGAGGTTGGCTGGAATGTCAAAGACTTATGGGAATAAGGTTTGGACAGATAGATACAGAGATGGAGATAAATATGATGGTGAAACTAATCCTAGGAAGCATATCCATATATGCACTACAACCTGGAAGGATATTCCACGACAAGAATGGGTACGTGGATCTATTCATACATCAAAGAAATCCTTAAGAATTGGTACCTAGAAAGAGAGCTTTGATATGGTACTATGAACTGGGAAGACATGGTTGATGGATTCATATTAACATTCAAATTTGAGGATGATTGTGTATACATAGATTTGGCTCTTAACACAATCAAGAAGAGGGTCTTTGAGGATGTAACCCCACTAATATGGCAGCAACCTAATTGGGTTGCACAGATAGAAAATGCATTGGAATGTTATAAACTTGCTACACATGAAGAAGAAGATCCTCACAACATCAATATAGTAGAGTCATAAGTATACCTCAAAGTCATTGGACCTGAGCAAGAGATACCATAAATAACGAAGCCATTGAAGACCAAGAAGGTGAACATAAGATTAGAGAAGGAACCCAAGTTTGCAACAATAGGAGACTACTGGGATGAAGAGATAGTCAATAAAGTTACAGAGTTACTTCATTAATAACAAGAAATGTTTCGAACCAACTTTTCAAAAATAAAGGGTATAATAGGAGATACAGGAGTCATGTACATTACCCTTAAGCTTGATGTGAAGCTAGTCAAACAAATACCTTACAAGCTGAACCCAAAATATAAGGAGAAAGTGAAAGTAGAGCTTGATAAGATGATAGTAGCAGGAATTATTGAACCAGTAGAAGAATCATAATGGGTGAGTCTTATGGTGGTGGAAGAGAATAAGTCTCAAGGAGAAATTAGGATCTATGTTGATCTGACAAAGTTGAATTATGCATGTTTACATGATCCTTTCCCTACCACTTTCATAGATTAAGTGCTAGAAAATTTAGGAGGACAATAAGCTTACTCATTTACAGATGGATTCTCAGGTTATCATCTAATTAGGATTGCACCTGAAGATCAGCATAAGACCACATTTTCTACAGAATGGGGCTCATATCAATACACAGTAATGCATTTTGGATTAAAAGATTCCCTTGCTATATTTTGTAGGGTGGTGGGTCCCGTTTTTATGGAATACATCCAAAAGTTTTTATAGGTATATTTTGATGATTTTTTAGTATTTGGATTTTTGAGCAAACATGTTGGAAGTTTAATACTTATGCTCGACACATCTAAAAAGCATCATATCTCTTTGAACATAAAGAAGTGCATATTTTGTGTACCTTTAGGCATATTGTTGGGACATATTTTTTGTAAGAAAGGAATAATGGTGGACCCTGCTAAGATTTCCATCATTTTGAACTTGCCTCCACCTAAGACAGTAAGATAGCTTTGCACTATGTTGGGACATATTGGTTATTACAGGAAGATCATTAAGGGGTATGCTCAAATCACTATGCCTATGGAGAAATTTTTGAAGAAGGATGTAACCTTTCAGTGGAATGAAGAATGTCAGAAGAGCCTCGACATATTGAAAGAAAAATGGTAGCTTTGTTTACACTACTTTTCCCTGATTGGAATAACGAATTCCATGTCCATGTGGAGTAGTATTGGCACAACCTAATGCATGAGATATTTGTCATCCTATAGCTTTCATGAGTAGAAATTTATCTAAAGCATAAAAGAATTACACCATTATAGAAAGGGAAGGACTCACCATGGTATATGATTTATAGAAGTTTAGACACTATTTCTTGGGATCACACTTTAAAATGTTTACAGATCATTCTGTATTGAAGTATTTAGTTAATAAGCCTATCTTGGGAGAAAAGATTTGGAGATGGTTACTGTTATTCCAGGCATATTCCCTTAAGATCATCTTTAAACTAGAGAGATGGAATGTAGGGCCTAACCGTTTGTCAAGACAAGAAACAGGAGAAGAACCAACTAGTATAGAGGATAATCTACTGGATGCGTAGTTATTTACAATCAGAGTTGCATATGACCATCTCGCAAAAATCATTGAGTTTTTTACCATAGGAATGGCTCCTTCAGAGTATACTACATAGCAAAAGAGATAATTAGTGGTTAAGGAAGCTAAATTTTCATTACTAGAAGGATTGTTATATAATATGGGACCAGATGAGATATTGCATAGATATGTTCCTGAACATGAAAGACAAATGATTCTAGCAGAGGATAATGGGGATGCAACTGGTGGACATTATGCAAGAAAAGCTACGACACAGAATATTTTGAGAGAAGGATTGTGGTGGCCTACACTACATAAAGATGTGAAGGAGTACTATCAAGTATTTGATGTGTGCTAAATAATAGGGAAGCCTTCCAGAAGAGATGAGATGCCATTGGTACCACAAGTTACATTGCAGGCCTATGATAAGTGGTCGATTGATTTTGTGGGACCCGTCAACCCACCTGGAAAGAGGATTGATGCAAGGTCCATAATTATAGCAACTGATTACTTGACAATATGGGTTGAAGCGCAACTAGTGAGGGACTGTAGCAAAGAGACTACTGCAAAGTTTATTTTTTGAGTAAACATTGTCTAGATTTGGATGTCCAAATATTTTGATGAGTCGCCAAGGTTCACACTTCCTAAATAAGTCTATTGAATCATTGACTGAGGAGCTCCAAGTTTATCATTAGAAGAGTAATCCTTATCATCCTCACACCAATCGAACTGTAGAAGAATTTTATAATATTTTGGAGAATGCGCTTAGTAAGGTATGCAATGTGAATACAGATGATTGGGACCTTAGAATTCGAGTAGTTTTATGGGCTTGTAGAACCACATGGAAAACGTTAATAGGCCAGACACCCTTCAGGTTAGTTTATGGGCAAGAAGTTGTGATGCCCATGGAGTACATTGTGCCTAGCTCAAATATTGCCACTTTTACAAATATGGGAGACCTTGATATAATGGTAGAAATAATGTCCCAGTTGCTTGCTTTGGAGGAAGATAGATTTATAGGAAGATTCCATCAGTAGGTACAGAAAGCAAGAGAAAAGTCTTGGCATGATAGACATATTAAGCAGAAGAATTTCCAACTAGGATATCTTATTCTCCTTTGACAGTAAGTTTGTAAAATTTCCAGGAAAATTCAAGATGCATTGGTTGGGCCCATATATTATCAAGAATATTTTTGATGGGGGCACAGTTCAATTAGGAAAGTTAAATGGAGAATTGGTTCAAGGAAGAGTAAACGGTAGCAGGTTGAAGTTGTATAGGGACAACCCTGCCACTATAGCTTCGCTCTAAAGAAAGGGAAAATGTTTTAGTGTCGCTTACAGTTGAAAGTGTGTAATAGACTATACACTACATTGAGAGAGAGAACTTCAAAATAGGAAGTTATTTCACTACAACCTCGATTATGTCGAAGTTCATAGGAGACTCAATGTAAGAGGGGTTGTTCACTATGATATGGGATGCATCGAAGTTCGCCTAGAAAAAATGACCGTTAAAAAGGAAATTTGTCGTTAGAATACGTGGAGAGATGAACTTATGACGACAAATTGACCAGATATAGGGATAAATATGCAATTAATGAACACAATATGAGATAATGATGGGGTTAGAAACTCATATTTGTTCTAAAAAGCACGTCCCACCCAGATTTTCCACTTTGCTGAATTGACAATTTGAATATTGCCATTGCAAGGAAGTTACAGAAATTTTCGCATGAATATCCTAACGACTGAAGAATTCATTCGTATATTTATTGAGAAGGGCTTATCCAGAGTCATCGAAGCAACATCTGAAGTAGTAGTTGATATGCCCGTAGTAGCATCACCACCTGCAACAGCATCATCACGCACATAGTGAAGATCACTATGAAATAAAATGACCAAAGAACATATAACAAAGAATAAACATGAAAAGAAACCTGTTGAACCTTGGAAAGGGCTCGAACAAGTGAGAGATGATGAGGAAGAAGTAGAGAAAGAGAAAATGGAAATAGATGGCACAACGTTTCCGTCACCTCTCCCATCATATATTCCACAAAGAAAAAAATATGCAAAGACAGTAAAAGAGTCGAAGCATGCGAAGTATGGAACCTTCACACCTTTATTGTTAGATTCAGTGCAATTTACTAGAGAAACCCTTTTGAAATTTCTGTAGTTGAAGTTTGTAGACTATGATTTAAATGACATAAATAAATATTTGTAGTTCACACCAGAACTATATTTAAAACAACTGCACTACCCTAAGAGTGGTGTGACAAGGTTAGAACTGCAGTAGTGGGTGGCTAGATTTGCGCAATCAAGCTTGACGAATATGTTGAATGTGCCACACTTTGGAAAAAGTCTAGGGAGAAAAACATGTGTGAGGAAACTGCTTGTGTTGGTGCATGATGGATGCCTATGGATGGGGAAGAAGATCAGTATCAACCCAATGCTGATATGGAGAATCACATGACTTCCCTATCAAGGGTTGAACCCCACAGATGAGTTTGTTGGGAAAGATTAGGACAAAACCATAACAGAAAACATGAATAAAAGGATTAGAATGACAAAATGGAAGCGAGGCTATGATATCAACTAAATCAATGACCAAGGAGTTCACTTCATAGCACATATATTAGATGGAAAGATCACGAGGAAGTGTGAGGCCAATAAAGTCCATGCATTGATAGTTTCATTAGATGCACAATGCGCTAATGGGGTTCAATAAAACTTAGCCATATATATTTGCCAAGAGTTTTTGGAAGATGGTTGTGAGGCTCGGGAGAAAGGTACTTTATTTAATTATGCATTTTTTATTTTGATAATTGCAATGCTTGCATGGAGAGAGCCATAAGACTCAAAGTTCCCTCTAGTACCCTTAGATGTTAGTGAAGTCTTGTGATATGCCTCGCTATGGTATACCACTAAACTGATGCGAGCACAGGGGAATAGAATGATTTTTTATTATACCATATGGACTTACACATGTTAGTGAACCAACACCTTCACCTTTCACTAAGATTATACAAGCAGTATAGCAATATCGTGAAGTTTAAGGTTGACTTCCACAAAAAGTATATATAGGCTTGCAAGGACACAAGGAAAAAATGGCATCTCCTGCTATATTTGGTAACAAAAGATGATCTCCTAGCATAGATACAACAGTGGCCCACGGAGTGGATGACTACGCTGGAGACACAGACAAAGGATAGTTAGAAAAAGGATGACACAACACAACACATGGAAGCTAGTGGGAAGGATAAGGATGATCATGAGTCAGATCAAGAGGATAAATACAACAAGGGTCACTAGGATCCTTTGGAAGGTGATGAGCAGAAAAAAGACTCTGAAAAGACAGAGATAGAATAAGCTACTCTAGAGAAGATAAAGGTAGGTTCCGAAGCTACCACAAGAACAAAAAGAAGCAGGAGGCAGACAAGATACAGAACATTATACCAGTGGTCCTCGCTGATGGGGACCTGGACTAGATTGGGGATAAAATTCAAGAAGTGAGAGAAAAATCATGGAACAAGTTAGATGATCACTAAGATTCACTTCTAATAGGTTTCAAGGAGCGCAATGCAAAACTGAAGATCATAGGCGGTTAGATAACCAATGTAGAGAGAGGAAAATCTTAGAGAGGAAAGACCAATAAATCCTACACTTGCAGCACGGATAGCACTAATAGTTGTCGGAGCCCTACAATTTAACTCCACCATGGTATAGAAACAAGCTAAATAATGGAGGTATGTGAACATGACCATCAAAGTAGCGTGACTTTAGTGATTGCACAATCTATATCAAGAGATCACAGACGAGTTGAAACAGTGCGAACAACTCACTTCAAAGTTAAATTGTTAGGTAGAAAGAGAGAGAGCTTTGTTGCAGCCAAAGATCTACTAGGAAATCCAAGAGAGGGATTAGGCAGTACAGTAGTAGCAGAAGTTGAAAGAGGTCATTGAGGCAACATGTCATGAGATTCTAGACATTGAGGTCCAATAAGAGGAGCTAGTGGAGGACAAGGTTGTGAAGTTCATCGTTGTAGTAAGAAGATACAAGTATAAGATTACAGAAGCACAATTTACATATGAGATGAATATGAACAAGCTACAGATGAAGTTGTATCCAACCACACCACAGGAAGTGTGAGAGAAGAGGGTGGCTGACCTAATGGCTAGAATGTTCGGGATCTCTGCAACAATGGCAGATTGTGGGAAGCTTTTGGATGAGAGCTTACAAATTTGGACTTGACTATAGGAGGATCCAAATGTGTTGAAACTTCACGAGGATATTCAACAGAAGAAGATGTAACTGGACGAGATTCAGGAAACTATGAGAATCTTTCCAACTCATATAATCTTGCAATGATCAATGAGGTAAATTCCATCCAAAAGAAGATAGAGGAGTTGACGAAGGAAGAGTAGATTTTAATGGAGAGAACTTAGCCATGGTAGTGATCTAAAATGCGATCTTAAATAGAAACTAAGGTATTACAGACTTATGTGCACAAAATGCTTATATTACTTAGTGCAATGGATCGATAAGATTGCAAATAATATAGACAATCAACAGTTAAAAGAAATAAATAAACACATATCAACACAACCAAACGATAAAGGAGTTCACCGAAATTCTTACCTACGTCTCCTGGTCCAAGCTGTCAGTGCAACCACTATATTATGTCTTCAAAACAGAGATTACAAGTGTGAGCTCAAACACTGAGTCTCATCACAACAGTCAGTGACAATACACAGAGTTTACACTTTGGAAAAAAGTGTCATGACCTCCAGACCCCCTGGATGACTTCTCAACTTCTCTGGCTTTGCTCTGCTTGACTTTCCGCCTCTGTACTATGGCTCTCTGGCTCTTTGTCCATTTAGCACAGTTTCTCTGTTTCATTCTGAACTGCTAAACTTCCCCATGTGTTCTGTGTTATTTTGTGTTTTTATAACACGTTTTGGTTACATCAAGACCACTTATAACAGGGAAAAATTGTTCATAATAGAGACAGTTTAAACAGAGGGACTGGCAGGCATGGTGAACCCGACCGTGAGGCCTTTCTTCACAACAGAAATCCTAAAATATCTCTTTTTGTTCAAAAACAACAATACACAGAAATACATTAAAAACACTAAAAAAGCCGATCACCAAGCTTAAGTTGGAACTCAAAATTTATGAAACCTGCTTTTAAATCCTTTCGGGTTCGTGCTATCACAATGGCTAACACTCCTTTGTATTGTTTTCCTGATCTCAGATCGGCCTCATTGATGATAGGTGCATTAGAAGTATTGTGGTTGATCAATGGTCCTTCCCCTTTGCAATCCGATCAATATCACAATCGCACATCGGCCATCCATATTGCCTCGGGTCTTAGTCCTTCTTCCTTTTGTGATGCTATAAAGCAAAAATCGCATATCACATGGTCTTTGGGCCTGCGATTAAGTTCTCCTCTTGGATTATTGCGATGCAATATCCACCGTTGGATCTGCGCGCCTAATCTAACAGCTCACATTTAATCATTGGATCGTTGATCGCACTTCCTAATGGGTTGCCTTTGATACATTCTCGTGGCCACCTCTGATGTGATATTACCGATTCAATCCTGACCGTTTATCTTGACAAATTCGACTGCTCTGATTCAATGATACATCATTTCCCTCCACTTGGGTTTCTTCCATTCCATAGTGTTTTTCTCTGCGATCTCTATTTTCCGCCATTCCTTAGCATTTTGACTTTGATATGCTGTTTTTGATATTTGAAGACTTAGAAGTTTAAGATCCATTTTGGATCATGCCTCCCAATTGAAAAGCTTTTGGACCACCAAAAGTTTATTTTAGGCATCGATCAAGTGAGGATGTTGTTCCTCCACTTGTCCAATTTCTATCCATTGTGCCTTGCTTGGATTTGAACCCTTGAGTCCTACTTTCAAGTACTCAACATCCCCTCAACATGTAGTTCTCACCTTACTATCCATAACTATGTCCTCCTGCAACTCATTGAGATACTCAAACAACAGATCCTTAATAGAGGGCAATTGACCTTACTCTTCGAGACCTTCAATCATTGAAGGTTCATACAATCTCAAGTTTTCAACATTAACAACTGAATAGATCTGCATATAAGCTCGTAAATCAAGGCGAAAATCATTTTCACCAATTTTTTTCAAGTATCTTTAAAGGTCCATACCTTATTGGTTTAAGCTTCTTAGCTTCATCCTACATTTTGTCTTTGCTGATATACAACTAAACTTGATCACCAACTTGGAAACTATGCTCAACTCGATGCTTATCATGTCTTGCCTTGTACTTGGCTTGACTTCTTTCTAGTTGTTCCTATACTGCCTGGTGAATTTCCTAGATTTGTTCAATGAACTTAGTTGATTTGTCCACATGATTGTGTCCATCAACTGCTATGTCTTTATGAAAGACAAAATCCAAGGGAGACTTTTGTTAAAGCCAAAACAAGACTCAAAAGGAGATCTCTGAGTAGAAGAGTGTTTGGCACAGTTGTAAGCATGCTGCACATAACGCAAATGCTCATCCCAAAGCTTGGGATGCTTGCCGCAATAGCCTCTCAGCAATTGGATCACTGTTCTGTTGACCACTTCTGTCTGACCATCTGTTTGTGGATGAAATGTTGTGCTTTTCTTCAATCTAGTGTCCACTAACTCCCATAGACTTAACCAAGACTTCCCAACAAATCGAGAATCTTGATCAAATACAATAGAACTGGGTAACCCAAAATGAACCCATACATTCTGAAAGAACAGCTTTGTTGTTTGTTCAGTTGTAACCTGCTTATTACATGGTATCAAAATACACATTTTACTTAACCTGTCCACAACTACATACAAATAATCATGACCTTTCCTAGACTTTGGCAATCCCTCAACAAAATCCATGGAAACACTTTCCCAAGGACAAGAAGCAATTGGGAGTACAGTGTACAAGCCTAATTTTCTATTACTGGGCTTGCTTGTAGCACACATAGTACACCCTCTAATGTATCTAGAAACTGTTTCATGCATTATTGGCCAATAACAAAACCTTTGCAATTGTGCAACTGTTTTACTTACACTAAAATGACCTGATATGGGAGACGTATGTGCTTCTCAAATTATGTTAAATATTTCAGTTTGTGGAATGCATAGCTTTCCCAAATGATATAAGAGTTGGTCCTTTACATAATAATCCAATTCTTCTACCTATTTTCCATGACTTAAAGTTGCATATACATCTTTAAAATCTACATTTTGAGCATATTGTTCAATGTAACTTTCATGAATTACTGAGTTATGCTTAAGTATAGTAGATGTATTTACGATTGGTCTTGATAACATATCTACAACCTTATTATGTATGCCTTTCTTATATCTGATGACAAGATGAAATTGCTATAGAAAACCCATCCACCTATAATGTCTTGATTGCTGCAATTTAGTTTGTGAGTGAAAATATTGAAGTGGTTGATGATCTGTATGTATGATTGTTTCTTTACCCATTGTGTAATGTTTCCACTTTTTCACACTTTGTACTAATGCATACAATTCTTTGTCATATGTAGGATAATTAACTACTGTAGAAGTAAATGTCTCAGAATGATAGAATATGGGATTTCGGTGTTGCATTAACACTTCTCCCATGGCATAGTTGCTGGCATCTGTTTCAATCTCAAATGGATACTGAAGATATGGCAGTGCTAGTACTGGTGCTGTACTAATTTTCTCTTTCAAGGTGTCAAAGGCTTTCTGCTATTTTCCTCCCCACTAGAACACCTATTTCAAACTTGTTAAACCATGTAAAGGAGTTGTAATCAATGAAAAGTTAGCAATAAACTTTCTCCAGTATTGTGATGCCCCTAGGAAACTCCTAACTTTTGAAGAAGATTTTAGTTTAGGCCAATTCACAATTACTTCAACCTTAGAGGGATCTATCTTCAATTCCTCACCCCCTACAATATAACCTAAATAATTTAAATATGTTCTACCAAATTCACATTTCGACAGTTTCACATAGAGATCCCAACTTCTTTACAATTGTTTCAGAAATAAAGTTTACTTTTGATCCACTATCAAATAAAGTATCAATATTATTATGCTTGGAAATTACTCTAATATGAAATAGCTCATTTCTTTTCCTCTCATTACTTTCATTATCAAAATATTGTGAAGAATTACTTGTAGATGCTTCATAATATTTACCTTTAATACTTGTGGCTATAACTATTGTTTCATCACCTGAGTCTGACCCCAAGTCCTTCTGAATAGCAGAAACATTCTTTCTTTCCTTACCCTCAAACTTCTTAGGCTTTAGTTATGGATCCAAAGACCAGCAGTGTGCCTCATCATGTCCTTCTTTCTTACAATGAGTGCATGAAGTTTTATCCTTCTCTACAGTGTTTGCTTTCCTATCCTTGCATTTCAGTTTCTTATTCTCCTTGTTCTTGTTTACAAAATATTTAGATTATTTCCAAACCTCTGGGTTTACATTCTTACCTCTAGCCTCTAGATGTGTTGCTTGAACTGCTACATCATCTAAGATAGTGGGATTAAACATAAGTATAGTATGTCTTAAATAACTATGAAGGCCACCTATATACTTTAATAAAGTCTCAGCTGAGTCCCATGAAATACTTATAGTTAAAGCTCTTTTCCTAAATTCCTGAGTATAAATGTGTACACTCTATCCCTTCAATTACCGAATAGTTTTCCAACTCATCATTGTCTGCTGCATATAAGACAAAGGATAGAATATCTTTTTGATAGCATAAACAAATTCATTCTAGGTAGAAATGATTTTACCATGTTTTTGAAGATCAACTTATGTCTTTCCTTCCCACCATACGAGTGCAGTTCCTCCTAGTCGAAGGCTAGCCAGCTAGATCTTCCTCCTTTCCAACTCAACGTTCTACACCTTGAAATATGCATCAATTTGCCTTATCCAATTATCTAGCTTTTCTGCATTAAGTTATCGATCATAAATTGGAATTCTTCTTCTTATTTGAAGAGCTCGTTTTATGCAAAGAGGATAACTCTGAGGATAACGATGATGATGGAGGAGATGGTGGAGGAGGCATTCCTCCTTTTCCTTTGTCTTATGGAGGTGCAAATAGAAAATGTTCCTCTTCTCCTTTGACTGGTTTAGGTGTTGAAGTGCTTTTTCCTTGACCCTCCTTGAACTCCAAATACATCACTTCCACCATAGCTCTTATGGTCATAAAATTGTTTATAAACTGAGATTCTGATCCCAATGGAGCTTCTTCTGCCATTCTTCTCTGAGAAAAGACTTATGATCTCCGGATTAGCCTCAACAAGTACTCCTTCTCCTCTTCTGAGCTTCAATCTAGTTAGCATTCAAATTTCTACACAAACTTGTCTAACCTTAACAAAAACCTTAAGCTTTGATACCACTTGATCTGAAATGTGACCTTAAATAGAAACTAAGCTATTACAGACTTATGTGCACACAATGCCTATATTACTTAGTGCAATGGATCAATAAGATTGCAAATAATATAGACAATCAACAATTAAAAGACATAAATAAACACATATCAACACAGCCAAATGATAATGGAGTTCACCAAACTTCCTAGCTACGTCTCCTGGTCCAAGCTTTCAGTGCAACCTCTATATTATGTACTCAAAACAAAGATTACAAGTGTGAGCTCAAGCATTGAATCTCAACACAACAGTCAGTGGCAATACATAGAGTTTACACTTTGGAACAAAGTGTCATGACCTCTAGACCCCCTGGAGGACTTGACAACCACTATGGCTCTGCTCTACTTGGCTCTCCACCTCTGTACTCTAGCTCTTTGGTTCTCTATACATTTCACACAATTTCTCTATTTAATTCTGAACTGCTGAACTCCCCCCTATGTTCTATGTTATTTCATGTTTTTATAACACGTTTTGGTTACATGAAGATTGCTTATAACATAGAACAATTGTTCATAATAGAAATAGTTTAAATGAAGGGACCGATGGGCACAGTGAACCTGACCATCCAGCCTTTCTTCGTAATAGAAATCCTGAAATAGCTCATTCCATTCAAAAACAATAATACACAGAAATACATTAAAAACACTTAAAAACCCGACCGCCAGGCTTAAGCCGGAACTCAAATTTTATGAAACAGTCCATGCTATTGCAATGGTTAATGCTCCTTTGTATTGTCTGCCCGATCTTCAATTGCTCCGATCGACCTCATCGGTGATTGGCAGTATTGCGACTGATCAATGGTCCTTCCCCTTTGCAATGAGATCAATATCGCAATCATGCATCGGCCTTCCATAATGCCTCAAGGCTTAGTCTTTCTTCCCTTTGTGATGTAATAAAGTGGAAATTGCATATCACATGGTTTTTGGGCCTATAATTAATTCCTCCTCTTGGATCATTGCAATACAATATCCACTTTTGGATCTACGCGCCCGATCCAATGGCTCATGTTTAATCATTGGATCACTGATCGCACTTCCCAATGGGCTACCTCCGATACGTTCTGCTGGCCACCTCCAATGCGATATCACCAATTCAATCTCGACTGTTGATCTTGATAGATCCGACGACCCTCATTCAACAATACATCATTTTCGCTCCACTTTGGTTTCCGCCATCTCATATTGTTTTTCTCTACGATCTCTGTTTTCTGCCATTCCTTAGTATTTTGACTTTGATACGCTATTTCCGATATTTCAAGACTTAGAGGTTTAAGATTCATTTTGGATCAGGTAGGATGAGGCTCTCCAACTATCCCAAGAAGTAGATGAGAAGCTTTAAGAGCTTCGATAGAGACATATATCAATGATGCAAAAGGCTACAGAACCTGCAACAAAAGAAGTGCTAGAGGAAATGTGTAGCGAAGAGAAACAAATCGTAAACACTCTATAATAGTTCAATAGTGCCTACAACAACATTGTAGTGAAGATCAGAGGAAAATCAGTTGGGTGACTCAAGATGAGTCAAATGTGGGTGACTCGAGATGAGTCATATGTGAGTGTTGGGGACCTATTGAGCACATCCCAACTTGGCCTGGATTTTGGCAAAGAATTTGAATTTTGTGGGGCAGAGCACAAAGGCGACTATTTAGTGGAGCAGAATTAAATAGACCTCGCTATGCAATGGATTCGGGGTGGGTAGAAGCCCCTCCTTTTTGTAAAAGAACGTGATTTTGTAAGGGATCAATGGTTTTGGAACCATAGTTGCTTATTTTAGGGAACCATGGTATTTCGACCATGGTATTTTGATGATGTAATAGTATATGGAGGGTGAAATATTAAGAAGAGAATCATGGAATTGATCCAAATCATTGTTATGGTTGTATTATTGTGATCTATAATTTGGTAGAGAATGCAAGGCTTTGCAGCTGATTTCGCAGAAGCTTGAGTCTGCATATTAGTGCATAGAAAACCTGCAACTTAGTGCACAGGTCAAGAACTATTTTTTATCCAAAGACTCATTATATTATAAGTAGTTCTTATGGACGTAGCCCCACATTAGGGTGAACCAAGGTAATTTTGTGTCTTGATGTGTATATTTTCTTATTATCTATTGTAGAGTAGTAATTATTATAGTTGCATTTTATCTCAGCTCAGTGATAGTTTATGGTTTTATATGGCATGTTTAAGTGATTAACCTAATGCGGTGAAGTGATTTATAATTTCTAAGAATAAGATAACATAATAATACCACATCCCCTAATCCTTCAACATTGTGGAAACTTGGTTCTTCATCATGCCATAGTCACTTCGGATGAGACTACAATATGCTTACAGGTTGTTTCTAAAAGGGCCAATGATTGAGGGTTTCATTGGTGCGTAGTATAGATGAAACCTGGTTCAAACCAAACCAATCCAACACTTTTGTTGTGAAATACTTTCCTTAATTTTTCCATTTGGATCATGCTTTTATAGTATAAAAATATTTCCCCTTCTAATAATTACTATAGTAAATTGTGAACTCGCTCCATTGCCAATTCCCTATATAAATGTTCGTAGGATATTAAGATCAACTAAAGTGTCACATCTAATCTTTCCGTTAATAAAAATTTGGAATACCAGTAAAACTAGCATGCCCCAGACAAAAATAACCCCAAGGTCACCTAGTAGACTTCTACAACAGATTGTTTTGCACTAGAAAAATACTTGCATGTCTATAGGACAATAAAATCAATCTTCCAATATACTTTAGTTTCTACCCCCAGAGTATATGCAGTATATCCCAATTCCTAAGTTTACTTAGCAAGATCTACAATAATAAAATTCACTAGAAATTACATTTGTTATTTCAACTCATGCTTAGTAAAATCGCCCAGTCATAAATGTATTATTATCATAATCTTCATACGCATGAACTATAGAGGATGATGTATTTATATAGCTAATGTTGCATAAATAAATTTATAGTTAACGAGATTTATGCATACAGATGTTGTGTGTATCAAACTATAATTCCATCATGCAGAAGTAAATTTATAACCAACTAAATTTATTTTCATAGATTGTATACGTAGAAGAACTAAAACATCGTAATCTTTCTTTGCATTCATAAGCACATTCATAAATGTATCTTAATATAGTATCAAATTCTAAGGAATATTGTGTATTGACTCATTTCCCAAAAAAAGTTTAACAATTACATACAATTCCATACATTATAAAAGTAAGCCAAAGCAATTAATAGTCTCACCAGAATCACTGTGAGAGAACACACTTAACAGTCTGACACCTTCACAACAAAACCTAGAAATGGTTTCCCCCCAGTTCACCCCCGAGCTAAGAATTTATTGCCAAGGAATCAAAAACCCCCTATTGGTCCCTTCAATAGGTATTTAATACCTTTCTCTCATGATGAAGTTTCCTTTAGTGAAATCTCACTTTTGTGGAACTTTTTTATCGACTTGCCTATCCTTGTTCCATAAAATCCCACCTTTCTCTCCCTCAATGCTTTTATTCTTATACAAGCTTAGCATATTTCTCCATATAATAAACTTAATGGATTTTTATCTCCCACCCATTAAGCTTATCTAAAATTTCATCTAGAATTTTTATCATGAAAGAGTTATCCAATTTCATTTACCAATTAGATTTTATTTTTGGCAAGAATCACATTTCTAGGTGTAGCATTCTAAAGTACATGCATACCATTTATTTATTAACAACTATTCATTTACATAATTAATCCACTACTCTTCATGGGTTTTCCTCCATTCTTTCTAACATAACTCAGTCTAACCAAATAGTATTACAAAAACGGAGGGATATTACATTCTCGTCCCCTTTTATTAACACTATCCTCGGTGTTCGTTGTTCAATTTCATCTTCCTAAGACCTTGCTAAATAAATTTTCTTCTTGTCACCATCTTGTTCTCATATAATATCTTCAAAAGTAAAGACTTTCAATACAATTTATCTTGAGGGAATGCTTGATTCGAAAGCCTAATATATTTCTAGTTTAAGATACAATGGTTCTACCTAAAGGCCTCATTTGGCTCTACCTCTAGCATTTTCCACTCAATTAGGTGAAAGTTATCATATACCTATTTCTTGAGTAACAATACATGAAAACATTAATTTGTTTTTGATATGATTTAGAAATACTAATTGATAAGCTATGGTTCTCATTTAGTTGGTTTTGTTTGCTTTTAGTACTTTTCTAAACACTTTGTGTAACCAAAGAAATTCATATTTTCTTGAGACCGAAAATAAATACTTCATGTCTTTCACGCTTTCAGTCAATGCTTTATTTCATCTGATGTGATGACTCAATTATGAAGTAGACATACTCTTGCATTTATACCTTGCTCCTCTTCTAGCACTTTTGTATACATGTTGAATGTGTGCTTCTTAATTTTCACCTGCACTCAGCATACTTCCCACATGTATCCAATAAGTTCAACACCATTAATATATTACTACAATAGACTTGATGGACATGCCCATTAACATGAATATTATTTACTTATAAACTTCAATATTTTGAATTGTACATTGCTTTTCATATTTCTCACATCAAGATAACAATTATCAAGGGACTATTTGTAGTATTCTATAATTAAATATTATTGCATCACTTTTCCATATACTATGTTAGCCATTTTTATGATTGCTAGGTTATAATTAAAATGACCTTCAAGTGTACTTAACTATGCCCACCCTTGATTGTTTTTCCTTGTTGTTCAAAGTCACCAACATTGGTAGTCAAAAAGTATTTCATTGTTCACTAGTTTCCTTGGTTGAATAAGCATAATGCATTTCACAATGTACGATACCTTTTTCCCTTCATTCAACACTATAGATTTATAATCCTGCAATGTTGTCATTCTACCATTTCATAGCTCCTTAGCCCTTATTAGGAGCTATTACAATTTATAATTGTTATTTTGATACTATATCTTATTTATTTCATCCCAAGGTGGTTGAATCGATTCCTTTCGTATAATGTTGCCACGTATTTTCTTGTGTATACTTTTCATTGATTCCACTCCACACTCTTATTGTTGTGAGTATAACATTGGAATTTAATCTACAAGGAATTTTTCAAACTTACCCAATCTAGTAGGTCACCAATTCAACTATATGCTACATTAGTGACACATTTAATTTTCTTTCCCCAAAATCTTTTAGTTGTTCCAACAATTACATTCAAAAGGTCCTTGGTAGTTTAATTCTCAACCATAAAGGGGTAACGTTTAGAATACTTATTCATGTAGCATTTGTTTCCTTGATAGTATTATTTGTGTTATATCAATATTAATACTAACTATGTCCAAGAAAATTTTGCTTCTCATGCTTATTGTATGTTAGTGGTAGGCAAATAGTTCTTAATCCTTAATTATTTTTCTATTTGTGATTATATGCATTACAATGACTTGTATCTTTTGAATCCATTGTAGGCTCCTTTCTCTCTATCAACAAAAAATTTTCTTAGATAGTTTATGCATAAAATAATATGCTTGGTAACCTCAACTTCTACTTCAATATCTTACCTTCTTACTTGATTACACTGTGAGAACCCATAGTGGATTCTATGTGTTACCCTTACTCACACAAAATTGATTGTATAAGATTACTATTTTCCATTACTACTTATTATCTTTCTTTAGGTTTTTGATATTGAATACCATTGTTCTTATCTTCTTTTTCACTTAAATAATGATGGGTCATGTATCTAATAAAATTATTATGCATCCAATGCATGTTCCAACCTTCATTTTTCTTGTTGCAGCATCTTCGACACACTTTTCTCTTTAAAGTGCAGATTTCATGAAGAGCGGGTCACTGATTTGAGTGACTTTCTCCATTCTCTAGTATTATGCGCCTTATAACAATTGTCCCAAAATGGTCATATCATCACCATGCTGGACTTTAGGTGTTAATAAACCTGGCATGGCACATACACTTTTGTTAATTTAAACCAAAACACAACAATTTATAGCCCCACATTTGGTTTTTTTTTTATTTCTACAGCAATCTATTGAAATAATTTACTATTTTGGCACCTCATTTATGTATACCTTTTGGATCCTTTGTTCAATTATGTTGCCTCGTAAAACTGCTAAAATAAACTATCATACATATTCTAGTTGTAACAATTAAAGATTTCCTTTCTTCCTGTCATAAAAGCCACTAAATTCGGAATTTATAATATAATAGATTTTCTTCGTTTGTTGTGGTTTGCCCTTAGGCCTAGTTTAGAACCTATAACTCTAATACCACCTGTCACGTGCCCCACGTTCAAGTACTATATATATATATATATATATATAATATATATATATTATATATATATATAATATATACATACAAGCTTTTAGGGGTATAAATATTCTAAGGCACTAAGCTTAAAAACATTTCTCTAAACAAGTAGTTATAGTTTATGCACCTACTAACTTATCTCACAATTCCATGACTTACTTATTATTTTAATTCTCCCATTAGATCATGGTTTAAAAGCCCATACTTTCTATGTTAATGTATGTTTATATGTTTTTATCCACAAACCCGCTTTTTATCCTTGTAAAAGGGCTACCCACATGATATGGTGCTATAGGATAAAATGCATTGTGTATGGAGAATGGAGATACCCTCAAGGGTCTTCCCGGGACCCTTGGTAGACTGTAAGATTATCTGCAGCTGTCACAACATTACATTCAATCTCCATAAACAATAAATAACTATCAAAGTAAGACAAATTCATTACCTCAAGCCTCTGTGTAGATTTGCAGGAGAGCACAATGCAGCTAGGTGGAAGTCCCCTAAGCCAGCTCTAGATCAAGTCCTACACATAGAAGAGACAAGCATAATCACATCATACAACCTTGATAACTAATATGTGAATATATAAAAGACATCTAGTTACACATAACTAAGCTACTCATGCTAAAAGGTATTGGACAAACAACTAAATGAATGATAGTACCAGCACCACAGAGTAGATAGTACAACTATAGTTCTATATTAATGTCGGAAGAGTGATTACAACCATCTATTGCATTAGCCTTCCCTTACCCCTCCATCTCCTCTCTCTCTCTCCCTTCTTACCAACTTCTTATGCTTAGATTTGAGACTATGCTCAACAATCAAGTAAGCTATCCTTTCAAATGATCTGATATTCATCACCATAGCCCTAGCTTTACTTATGTAGCAATCGAGTTAGGGTTGCCAAGTTCCTCCATGAGTCTCTTAAGGTAAAGGCAATGACGTTGCCATGATTTTGAGCTCTTTCCCATTTGCCTCCTTCATTAGGATTAGAAATCCCATACATAGGTCGAACTTGAGATGTTTCCTTGTTTTTCTGAGTAGATTTAGGAGTGAATATAGAGATATTTATGAGTCAATTCACTCCTTTGACCTCTAGATTCTCATTAGGATTCACTGACGCTGTCCACGAACAAACAAGTAGAGTTATTAGCGTCACTAACGCTCCCTTAGGCTTACAGAGAAGCTTTATAAAACATGTTGTCAGTGTTTAGCCAGAGCTAGTGTGGAAACAGGGCTTTTGATCTTGGTCTTTGCTTCAGCTATCATGTCTTTCCCCTCTAAGCTGATGAGGGGCTCATTTTGTTGTATAACAGATGCCCCATAAAGTATGAGATTTGATGCTGCAATGATCGCCAAAATAATTTACTTAACTGTAATTTTCCTTCTTCGACAAAAAGAGATTGAGGATCGGAGCTTCAGGTGGTATGATAGACTTGATACAACACATATATATAAAAAAACTAAAATCATGTCCTGAGTCCGCCATTCCCATGCTCAGTAGCTATGTCAAAGTGATTTTCTCATAAAAGAGATATGACAATGTTGGCTGCTAATAAGCACTATGCGGATCTGGTGTCATTATAGGATCATTTTGATGAGCTGTCTCTGAAAAACAATATACGCAACTTGGGAGAGGAAGCAAGGCTGAGTGATGCAAGCCTCTACCCAAGGTTTTGATTTCTGCATCATGGAACAACATAGATCGATACACGTGAATATATGCATTGATGTCGAACATGCATGAGATATTTTGATTACTAGTCAATAATGGAGATCGTTAACAGATGCGAAGAAGGCCACCAATAATGGTCATGGTCTCCAAGATGCAAAGTACAATCTAGTGAGTGTCAAAAATGTTCTTGTTTATTGGTGATGGTCTCCAAGATGCACAGTACAATCTAGTGAGTGTCAAAAATGTTATTGTCGTCGAACACTCGTAGAACCATTTAAGTAGGAGCCAATAATGAGAACCCCTGATCAAAAACAAGGCGACCTACCACTAATGTCTGTAAGTACCAAGGCACTGAATGTTTTTCTGGGTTGTCTTCCTAGATAGAGTGTTGAGGTTGATAGGAAGATACCTGTTGAAAGGTAGGAAATAATGTGTCCTACATCAATCGACATGAAACGGGACAAGAATGATTTGTTTTTTGAGGAATCTTTGAGCATTGGGTGTGAATGATAGAGGGCATGATGAAAGGATATGCTTGATGGGTTGATGGAGGAAACAAAAGGTTAACCCTTGAACGATAGAAGGCACAACAATGGTTTTAACCATGCAGCACTAGACTCATGAATACCAAAGAGTGTTAGGATACAGAGATGCAAGAAAATCGGGGTATTTAGGCTAAACTCATAGGATGGTAGGATTCATATTGAGAGGTCATCATAAGGAAGGTTTATTTGAGGGAGTGCCATGTTCAAGCGAACAATTGCTGCCAAACCATGCTTTCTAATACTGAATGCAGTTGTATTGTCTACTTTCCCTGTCTGATTAGTTTAGTGAGTCTAGACGAGTAAACTCGTCGATATTTTCATATTTTAAGGGTCATAAAAGGACCACGAAAAGAGTGACTATATTCCCTATTTGATTAGTTTAAGGAGTCCAGATAGGAAAACTTGACGATATTTTCATGTTTTGAGAGTCTGAAAAGGATCGTAAAAAAAGCGACTCTATATCTTGTCTATGTAATTTAATGAGTCCAAACAAGACAACTCAGTGGCCTTTTCATATTTGGAGAGTCTAAAAAGATTGCAAAGAATGACTCTAGGGTGGTCCCTTTGTCATAGATGTTAACTGGGTGTGAAAAAAGGTTAATAGTATACCCAGATTAATTATTTTTCCATGAGTTAATCTATTGAATCCAGATAAAGAGAAACCTCTATTCAATAGATGTTGACCTCATTTTGTTACGAGTACGAGGAGATAGACTAAACTCAATTTTCATCATGAATTTTTAATGACTCACGCGACGACAAACTCAATACCTCCATCAAATTTTAACGAGTCAAATGAAGAAAACTCAAGGTGTCTTTTTCAGTTTATTGAGCAAGGAAAAAGAGGTAAAATAACTTCTCATTCCTTCTTCGTATATTTAGCGAGCCTGAAGAAGGGGAAAAAATTGGGGATTTTTCGATTTAAAAGCAAGAAATGGTCCCAAAAAAGCAAGTGCTCTAGTTGTTGTCGTAGATTTTTAAGGAGCCTGGTGACAAAAACTTAGGATGTTTTAGTTTAACGAGTGAGAAAAGTACCTAAAATAATGCTTAGGTCATCTTTATAAATTTTTAATGAGCCTAAAGAAAAAACTCGGGATTCTTTCAGTTTTATGAGTGAGAAAAAAGCTCCTAAAAAGAATGCTCTAATGACCTTTTTCAGTTTAATGAGCTAGAAAAAGAATGCAAAAGAGTTTCTCAGACAGTCGTTGTATGCGTTTAACAAGCCCAATGATGGAAAACTCGAGGATTTTTCAGTTCAAGAGAAAGAAAACATCGCACAAAAGAACATGCTCAGATATTCTTTGTAGTAGCTTAACGAGCCCAAAAAAGGAGACTCGAGTTTTTTTGGATTAATGAGCAAGAAAAAAATCATAAAAAGAATGCTCGCTCTTCCTCGTGGTAGTTTAATGAGCCCGAAGAAGGATACTCGAGGATTTTTTTGATTAACGAGCAAGAAAAATACCATAAAAAGAATGCTCGATCTTCTTCGTGGTAGTTTAATGAGCCCGAAGAAGGAGACTCGAGGATTTTTCAGATTAAAGAGCAAGAAAAATACCATAAAAGTATTGCTAGACACTTCTTGATCTCATGCCTGACAATAGAAGGGTCTATGCCATGCATTTCCTCATAAGACCAAGGGAAAACATCACAGAAATCCTTAAATGGGCAAGTGAAGCTCACAATTTCCTCAGGATTGTGATCGGCTCCAATTTATATTTTTTCCATGATGCCTATCATGATAGAAATATCGATGAGCAGTGTCTTTGAAATATTGCCCATGTTTCCTTCCAATTCCAAAGTTTGGATAGTTTTATATGTTGAGGAAATGATTTCAGGTGTGTCAGGTGATATGATTTGAAGAGGCATCATGTCTGAATCAGAGATTGAAATATGATGGTGCGAGTCCTCCCAAGGTCACTCTTCTAAACTCATGATCTCTCTAATAGTTTCATCCATAGGTAGGACTTGATTGAGTGGATTGAAAGAAGGAGTATGTTATGCTCTTAACTTGCAAGATGATACCAGAATACCGAATATGCGAAGAAATATACCCAGAACATAAAATAGTGAGAAACAACAAAAATTATTTTATTATTCAGAAAGCAATGTTCACTTGCCTCTTCGAGGGGGCAACCTCCAATAGAGCAGAGATTGATTACAAAATAAGACACGATGCTCCCGACAGGGAGTCTATATCCTTTATATATGACTCATACATGCAATACCATGGAGCAATACCATGGTTCTTATTAATACCATCTATCTAATACCATGGCCCATTTGCAACTAACTGTGGTCCTGTCATTAAATGCGGGTTAACCACTTACAATTATTAATGTGGGCTTTATTGAATATTTACTTAACCATAACTATGACTCAATCCTACTACATAAATAAGGGGGTTAGGGTGGGACCCTAACATGCCCTCCCCCTTAAGAATAGCCTTGTCCTCAAGGTTGAAGCTGCGGAAACTACTAAAGAATAGTGGCTGTTTCCTAGGTTGCATCTTCCAGAGAGGTGTCTTTCCACTTGACGAGGACTTCCTTGATCATGCGGCCATGCAGGTGCCATTCTCGGGTGTCTGGGACCTGTTCAGGTTGGAGCCAGATTAACCCTTCATCATCCAATTTAGGTAGACTGGTTTGAATTCTGCAATTGTTCCCAATCACTTTCTTGAAGCATGAGACATGGAAAACTGGATGGATTTTTGCAGTGGGTGGCAAAGCTAGCTTGTAGGCCACTTCTCCAATGCGCTGAAGTACTCAATACGATCCATAGAATTATGGAGACAGTTCCTGACAACCCTTGTCTTTGACTGATGTTTGCTTATATGTTTGCAGCCTCAAAAATACCTGATCCCCTTCTTGAAATTGGTGCTCTGAGCGATGCTGATCTACTTGTTGCTTCATGTGGTTTTGAGCTTGATGAAGATTCTCTCTAAGATGGGCGAGCATGGTTGTGCAGTTTTGTAGGAGTTGATCCACTGCTTGTACCTTTGAGTACCCCTTGATATAAGAAGTATGGGAAGGAGGGAGTTGACCATAAACTACTTCATAGGGAGTCACTTTGGTGGTGGCATGATAGTTGGTGTTATACCACCATTCCGCTAGAGGAAACCATTGTACCCAAAGATGTTGCTTTTTTGAAGTGAAACACCTAAGGTAGGTTTCCAGACATTTGTTGACTGCTTCAGTTTGACCATCTATTTGTGGATGATAGGAAGTACTGAGTTTTAGTTGGGTACCTTGTAGCCTGAAGAGTTCTTGACAAAAATTACTGGTGAAGATCGGGTCATGATCAAACACAATAGAAGTGGGCATGCCATGCAATTTGAAGATCTGATCCATGAAAGATTGAGCGACCAAAGTCAGTGTAAAAGGGTGGGGTAGGGTGCAAAAATGAGCATACTTAGAAAGTCGGTCCACAACCACGATGATGACTTACTTGTTTCCTGACTTTGGAAGACTTGTAATGAAATCCATAGAAACCTCTGTCCATATTGATGCCGGGATGGACAATGGTTGTAATGTGCCTGGTGCTTTGACTGTCTCGCCTTTATGGCACTGACAGACATCGCATTCCGCTACACAAGTAAGGATGCCCCTTATTTGATGGTGGTTCCATGCTACTCTAGTGCTGATTTTGAGACTGTTTGGAGTTGTACTGTTGAAACAAGATTATAGGTTGGATGGCAGCGCTGCTTTTGAGGTGATGGGGTAAACCCCTAGATTGGTGGTTGTTTTCCCTTGGCTAGAGGTTGATTTATGCATGGTTTCCCAAGCGCCCTCCTTGGAGGTGCCTTTGGAGGCTTGGACTTCTTCAACATGAATTATGGCGGCTGAGCGCTCTAGTTGTTGGGGGTGATTTACACATATGTTGACTGATTTATACCCTAGCGCTGTGGTTGGAGGCTTCTTTGTGGACAAACACATCACTTAGAGGTGGACTATTTGTTGATCTCCCATGTTTGACTTTTTCGACCCTAGCGCTGTGCTCTTGGAGGATTCTTCTTTTCGCTTTATTTGACCTTGAACCTTTCCGATGGTAGCCCTACCGGTCCCTCCCTTAACGCGAGCCCCTACCGGTCTCTCCTTAACATCGACCCCTACCGGTTGTCACATGGAATGGTGAGCCCCTACCGGTCCTCTCCTTGATAATCGAGCCCCTGTCGGTCCTCGATCCTCTCCCTATCGAGCGAGTACCTAAAGGTCCTTGAGGGGTGGTGGGGGGAAGCTTGAGCCTACCTATCCCCCCGCCGCCTGATGGAACGGGAGCAGTTGTTCATCAGCCGACAACAGTGGCTTATGTACGTGATCTAGTAATCACGTCGTCTCGCAGCAAACTCCCATCGCAATCGAATAGTACCTATCTATCTATGCGCTATGTTCTGGTTCACTATAAGAAAGGGAGTTTGGGTCACGATGGTTCAGGTATGGATCCTTCTGGCTGGGAAATACATGCCAAACTATGGGGGTTACATTATGTCCAAAATGTATGTCGCCCGCCCCCCTACCTATTTATAAAGGCGTAACGTCTGCAAGCCAGCGTCGTTACCCAAACCCACCACAGATACTACCATCAATCGGAATGAACACCAGAGGAAAAAGTGGGAGCTAGAAAGCCAATATAGTGGTAACTATCTCGTACTGTTTGGGGTAAGCAGCGCACTCTGTCAGTGGGAATATCTCAGTCCATCGAACATACAGGGAATTGAGGTAGCATTCCACCGATGTTATCATGCCTATCCAAAAAAATAATCTTCTGGTGCAAGCATACGTCTTCTAAAAGCATGAATGTCGGGTAGTGGGTGATGAGTGCAGCTTTGCCAAAATGCGGCTTTTGAGGGTGGATGTTGGTGATATAATGACTTTGTCCTTGTAGCGAAGAATCTCATCCTGCCACGAGTAGCCCTTGGTGGAATTTGGATCTACCTGCAATTGAGTAATGAGTTGGGAGAGCTAGGGATGTGAAAACCATTCCCTGCGAGCCTCTTCAATCCATTCTGGAATGGGAAGGGAAATTTCGAGTAGGGTACTTTCCTCCTCAAATTGGCAAGATAATGAATCTGCTACAATATTTTCACGCCCTTTCTTGTAAATAATATCATAATCATATCCCAACATTTTGGCGAGCCATTTATTTTGTTGTGGGGAGGATAGGTGCTACTCCAAAAAATATTTAAGACTGTGATGGTCTGTGCGGATTTGGAAACATCTCCCCAATAGGTAAGGTCGCCAGGTATCTACTACATGTAAGATGGCCATCATTTCCTTCTCATAGGAAGATTGTCCCAGTTTCTTCCCACTTAGTTGTTGGCTTGTGAAGGCCAAGGGTTGAACTTCTTGCATAAGACCGCCCCAATACCCGTACCCGAAGTATCACATTCAAGGACGAAATATTTGGTGAAGTCGGGTAGTGCTAAGACTAGAGTGGAACACATGGCATTTTTTAGTGCTGTAAAGGCCTGTTGTGCTTCATCATTCGAGAAGAATGCATTTTTCTTGAGGAGTTGGGCAAGGGGCTTCGCAATGCGACCATAACTACAGACAAATTTGTGATAGTAGCCTGTGGGACCCAAAAATCCTCTGAGGTTCTTCAAGGTATTAGGTTGAGACCAATCCTGCCTGGCCTCGATCTTTTTTGGGTCCACCTTAACACCTTCATGCCCCACAATGTGGCCCAAATACTCAACTTCTTCCATGCCAAAGAACACTTGGACATCTTAACAAATAATTTATGCTTGTTGAGCAGTTGCAAGAGCAGATCTACATGCTAAGGATGTGCAACCCAAGTGCAACTGTAGATGAGGATGTCATTGAAGAAAACAAGGAAAAATTTTCTGAGATATGGTTTGAGGAGGTGGTTCATAAGGATTTGAAAAGTAGATGGGGTATTACAAAGACTGAATGGCATGACCAGGAACTCATAATGGCCTTCATGAGTTCTGAAAGTAGCCTTTGGAATGTTTGCTTCTTTCATGCGAATTTGGTGGTAGCCTGAGTGAAAATCCAGCTTAGTGAAGAATTGAGACCCATTGAGTTCATCCAACAAATCATCAACAACCGGGATGGGAAATTTATCTTTGACTATCAACTTATTGAGGGCCCTGAAGTCTAGACACATACGCCATTCCCCATCTTTCTTGAGAACCATGACCACTGGTGATGAACAAGGACTAATGTTGGGACGGATGATGCCTGCTTCCAAAAGTTCCTTGATTATGTTTTCTATTTCATTGTTTTGGGTGAACGGATATCTGTATGGGTGCACATTTGGTGGTTTTGCCCCTAGGACCAAGGTGATACTATGATCATGTTCCCCTCTCGAGGGTGGAAGCTCAAGAGGCTTGTCAGACACTAGCAGATGGTTATTTAAAATATGTTGCATCTCAGGATGAATCGGTAGAGAATTGGGTTCGACGGCTTGGATGGCATTAAATTGAGCTATAACTCCATGATGGCCCTTTTTTAACAATTTTTCCATCCTATGTGAGCTGATGATAGAGGGAGCTCCCCTGGAGTCTACGAAGGGTATGTGTGAAGTTGTTCTGCTTAAAGCTCATATACAACTCCCGGAAATCCATTGTGATTGGCCCAAGTGTGCACAACCATTCAACATCGAGGACAATGTCGCACCCTCCCATGTGTATGGAAAACATGTGGGTCTTCAATTGATAATCCCCCATTTGAAGTTTGACATTTTCGTAGCGACCTTCACATTTCATTGTTCCCCCATCTGCAATTTGGACTTGGAAGTCAGAAACAACTTGTACAAAACAATGCACTACTTCCGCGACTCTTTGATCGATAAAATTATGTGTGCTTCCACTATCAATCAAGATAACTACTAGCCGGTTCTTAATAAAACCTCTGATTTTGAGAGTTTGAGGTGAAGAAATCCCTGCCAAGCCATGTTGCAAAATAACTAGTTCGTTAGGGACATTTTCCTTCTAGTTGTCCTCTTTGTCCCTGTCAGGTTCCTCAAGTGGTAAGGCTTCCTTCGATGAGCTGTAATCAGTAGCATCAATTTGAAAGAATTAGGGATTCTTGCATTTATGACCTCAGGAGTATTTTTCATCATAGTAGTAACATAATCCCTACTTTCTTCTTTCTTCCATTTCTGCAGGTGATACCTTTTGAACCTTAGGTGTTTGAGTAGTGTTGTGAGCCTGTGGGGGGCGACCCTTGGTGGTGAAATTTGTGTGATTGGACTAGGCCGCTAACGCACGTTCAACTTTATGAGCTACGTTGCAAGCCTTTGACCATGTGGGACGGTGGTGTAGTCAGACGTGAGCTTGTATGGCCTCTTTAAGACCACTGATAAAAAATTCCATGTAGAACGCATCTTGGAGACCCGTAGTGTGGAAAGCTAAGGCTTCAAACACTGTAATATATTCATCCACTGTGCCAGTCTGTCTGAGCTTAGTGAGAAGACCCAAAAAAGTAGAGTCCTGATCAAAGCGATCTATAGAGCTTTTTTGAAGTTGTCCCAAGTCAAGAACCTTCCATTGCAACGTTGATGCCATTGCCACCATTGTCATCTTTCATTGTCCAAGTACATGCTTCCCACCATAAGTTGAGTCTCATTATCTAAGATGTAATTCAGATTGAAATACTGCTCCATTTGTGCTACCCATGCTGCTGGGTGAGAACCATCAAATTTATGCATATCAAGCTTGGGTGGTTGCGAACAAGATTGTTGGTGGGTGCCTCAAAGCTAAAGAGAGTGGCTAGACTCACCCTCACTGTGTTCATTGCCAATATACACCTCCTCGCAGGCTTCCGCCTTGCCCTTAGAGAGTGCAGTAGTTAGTGACCTCAGCTCATCTTGGAGCTCTTTCAAGGATTGTTCAAGTTTTTCGATCTTCTCATTGGCCATAGCTTGAGCTCTAGTTGCTACCATGCACCAATCCGATGTACTAGAAATTTGGGACCACCTGAATATTTTTTTTTGTTTTGGCACTAACAAGTGAATGGTACCACCTTGCTCAGCTTGTCGTCCTGATTTTTTTTTTTTTAAATCCTAACATAGTTTTACTCCTTGTTTAGGAATATTGCAGCAGCCGAATCCCCAAATTGTCAATGCTGCCAGAAGTCTTGTGAAAATCACGCCCCAGTATAGGAACCCCACACAACTACTCAGATCTAGATGGATGATCGAATAACTCTGACCGGCGAAACAGATTGCTGCTACGAATCTGATGGATCTAATAGATATGAATGGTTGTTCTATTAGATCAGAACTGCGGGACTGATTTCTGCTACTGCTGCAAACTCCCTTTGCGAGATCTGATCTGGCTGAGATTATGCGTGATCCAGAGATAGAAAAGGGAACTATGGTCTGGAGGAGTGTTAGGTTCTACAGATCGCAATATACATGAGGGTCTAAAAGTAGTACTTGGCCCAATGTTTTAGGACTCTAACTAAGGAGGATCAACCGTACCCTTAGCCATACAACCCGACTACCCTATCGTACGGGTGAGTAATCTCTTCGAGTGCTATTCTCGGTGTAGTGTAGTAGCAAGACAACTGACAGTTTATCTATGGTGAGGTTTCAAAGGAGCTAGGGGGCTTCCGATATGCCCAGAGGGTACTTGGAAGATAGTCCGTGCGCAGTTCCGTCTAATGTGCTACTACTCGAAGGGGTACCCACAGGGGTTACAAGGGAGTCCAACAAGTGTGACCACCTCTTGTATTTTCTGTGTGCATGCCTCCCAAAATCTACATTTTTATGCACTCAACGACAGACCTCGTGGTTTAAAAATGCCGGAACACGTCTCTAGCTAAAACAATTTGCTAAAAAATGGAGATCCCACCAGCCTTGGAAATCGCTCTGATACCACTTGTTATGCTCTTAACCTGCAAGATGATACTAGAATACCGAATATGCGAAGAAATATACCTAGAACATAAAATAGTGAGAAACAACAACAAGTATTTTATTATTCAGAAAGCAATGTTCACTTGCCTCTTCGAGGGGGCAACCTCCAATAGAGCAGAGCTCGATTACAAAATAAGACACGATGCTCCTCGCAGGGAGTCTCTATCCATTATATATGACTCAAACATTCAATACCATGGAGAAATACCATGGTTCTTATTAATACCATCTATCTAATACCATGGCCCATTTGCAACTATGGTCCCATCATTAAATGCGGGTTAACCACTTACAATTATTAATATGGGCTTTATTGACTCTTTACTTAACTATAACTATGACTCAATCCCACTACATAAATAAGGGGTTTAGGGTGGGACCCTAACAGAGTAGTTGTGGGAGGGGAAGTGGTACCGTTGGCCGTAACTAAAGTGATCGGAGATTCGGATGCAGATTGAATGGATTGGTAGGCCAATTCAGCTCGTGACAGTGGCATTTGTTCTCTATAAGTGTCAATGTCTGAAGGAGCTAGTAGGATCCATGGATTGGTCGGTTCATGAGGAATGGATGAAAGCATATTGACCGTACGTGGAACCTTTGGTGGCTGAAGAGGGAAACAACCCATCAGGGAAGAAGCCTTCAATAGACCAATACGGATACTGACGTAAGAGTCAGGTACACCACCCACTAAGGGTATAGAGCTGCTAGGTAACAGAAAGTAATCTGGGGTGCAAGAGGACAGCTATTCCACTGTGACAATCTTTCCATCCAAGGGAAATAGGATGATACCGAAGACCGAAGACACAATAGCATTCATGGAATAAGTCCAAGTGTGGCCCAAAAGCAGATTATAGTTGAGTTTATGATCCACGACTTTGATATCCATCGTTATTATTTTCCCACTCAAGGTGATGGGGTAGCTAGCTAGGTAACCTTCTGGGATGAAATTTTGCCCGTCAAAATCTTTAAGGGAATTTGACAATGGGGATAGGGTTGGAGAACTTAAAAGGAGCCAACATGAAGCTAACATGACACAGGTAGAAGCACCTTCATCGATGATAGTTCTATGTATACCTTTACCTTTCTAAAAAATTTGCACCTGAAATGCAAACTGGTGAGAAAGGGGAGGTTTACACTTTTCCATGTTGAAAATTGCAAGCATGGAATCCTATGGGTCGATACCAAAAATGGTCGAAAGAAATCTTTCCTTTGTTCTGGACATGTTTGTAATACTTTGAGCGCCATCATAGCTGATGGTGCTTGCGCCAAGCCTTCTATAATGCTATAGTTTTAGGCGGCACATGTAGATGTATTGTGTGTTGTATGTCAAAGTGCCCCTTTAGGGGGGTGAATCACAAGGTCAGCAACCGGCCTTTCGATATGCAAATCATTGGGCAAAGGTGGGTTTTGACTTGAGGAAGTTTCCTCTACATGAGCGATAGGAGATCCATAGGATTTAGATCTTGTCTGTAGATCTACCATTTCAAAGGTCTAAACGGTAGAGGATCCTTCACCAACTGAAGGGTGTTGTGAACCACAGTTGTCCCCTTGCGGGGGTTGGGGTTGGTTTGCAATGAGGTGTTGCTACTGCCGAGTGGGGAAAGGATTATTAAGGATAGCGAGGGTCCCATCGGTATCCTTTTTAGCAATGAAATCTGTGCATTCTTGAAGACGCGGGCAGCGATAGGTCATTTTTTCTTCAGCATAGATTTTGCAAGGGAATCTGGTGGGTTTATCCTTTCCATTTTCAGGAGGCACAACAGCCTTCTGCTTTGGGTTTTGCTTCTTCATTGACTACTCAGAAGGAGTGGTCTTTTTCTTGTTCTTCTTGTTCTTGCCATTGGGTTTTTGCATAGACTGCACAGATTTTATAGTGGTGGTAGGAACAATAGTCTATTTGGTAGAGAGTTCCACTGACATCTGGACAATGTGACGCTGAGTTGTTTTACAACAACCTTGGAGGTTGTGCCGATAATCCCATCGGCATGCAGTCTAGGGTGCCGAGTAATGGAAGCATTGGAGTTGCGAGGGGCATTGGGGATTACATCATAAATAGTGCCAGACTATGAATATATATAATCTAAGTGTTGGGCATGACGCATGGATTGGTCTTTTGTGACCGCACCACCTAAGTTGACATCCTTAGTCATTTGGGGGAGTAGGGACTTGCAGAACTAGTTTGCTAAGAGATAGTCTAGGAGGGGATCTTTGACTAACCTCCGCCTACATCTCCATTCATGTATATGATCAGAGATGTGGGTGGCGGTATCCTGACATAATGAAGTGAGGAGTTTCATCTTACTCTCATAGTAGATGGGTAGTGTTGGGTCTTGAAATTGTCATTCACTTCCATTACACTTTCATTTTAATGTCCATTATATCACCTCCATTTCCCCTTCATTTCACTACCATGTCACTACATTCATCTCATCTTTCATTATCATTGGGTCACATTTATGTTTTTTCCAAACTTTATTAATTATTAGCATTTTTAAGTCAATTTGTGGTTAAAAATTAGAAAATAATGTGCATATGCTTATACCTAACAAGTGGGATGAGATTGTTGACATGTGTAGGTCAAAATGAAGCTTCTAGAAGACCTTTATGTGGCATCCAAAGGCCAAATTCGAATTTGAGTGGAGAGGATCATGAGGATATGTGTCACATTTCCTATTTGTATTGAAACTCTAAGAAGACATGTGTCTTATCATTTCCTATTTTGATTAGAACCCTAGAGGTATAGGGAGAGATTCATGGACTCTCATTAATGAGATGACTTATCATATTTTTGTATAAATAGAAGATATCTCTCCTTCATTTGGTAGCTTTGGAAAGCTTTGTAAACTTTTGTTAGTTCAACTTGTTGTACTTTGTAATTTTGAATAATTTGAATAAAGCTTTGAGGTTCTCAACATGGAAGGAGATGTGAAGTATATGTCATGGAGCATATTAGAATGTAAGGTAGATTATATTTTATTTTGTAGTTTTTCTTTGATTTCATTCAAGTATGTCATTTTATTGTTTTCGAGTTTAATAGTTTATATTTTCCATTCATGCAAGTTTAATTCATGCATGTGTGTTCAACTGGTTGATTGTAGATTTATCTAATTGTGTAATTTGTGCTTAGCAAAATAGTCCAAGGAAGTATTTTGCGATTGGTGCTTGGAGCATTAGAGCACACAGTAGATTAGTTTTCCTTTACATGTTTTGTATTTAATTTTGTTTCAATTTCATTTTCAGTTTTAAAACAATGAAGTATTGAATCCCTCCAAATGCTATCACAAGGAGGTAGTTCTCCTAAGATTGTATAGTGGAGTGATAAAACATTTTATTTGGCTATTATAGTAGATTAGTTGCAATTTCACTTTCATTCTTAGCCTTTCATTTAAATTTCATTTTTAGTTTTAGAACAATGAAGTATGGAGTCACTCAAAATGCTATCAAGGAGGTAGTTCTCCCAAAATTGTAATGCAGAGTGATAAAACACTTCATTTAGTTGTTATAGTAGATTAGTTGCAATTTCGCTTTTAGTCTTAGTCTTTCATTTAAGTTCGTTGCAATTTCATTTTTAGTTTTAGAACAATGGAGTATTGGATCCTTCCAAATGCTATCACAAGGAGGTAGTTCTCTCAAAATTGTATAGTTAAATGATAAAACACTTCGTTTAGCTGTTATCACTTTTTCTTTCATTTCATAGACATTTTGCCATCTTAGATTAATCTAACTATTCAAAGCTTTGATTTGTTTTTATCTAATGTTCATTTCCTTTTCTCCCTTCTTTAGAAATTAGATTTTAACATTAAAAGTCATTAGATTTATTTGTCCATTAACATTTAGAGATTTCATTTAGAAGCATAATTTTTCTTTCTTAGATTAATTTCCTTAAGCATGAGAAACAAAACCCCCAAAAACAACATAAACTATAAAACAACGAAGTAAAAAAAAGGTTAACTAAGCACATGTAGTGCACCACACTTCATCAATTTACGATACCCATATCGATAATTTATGTAGAGAAATTTAGAACACTAAATTGACTAGACATTTTTGCGCCATTGCCGGGGAAGTGTAGTTAGGAGACATTATTTCTTACATCTAAAAAAAATTAACAATTTCTCGAGTATGCTCTCCTCCTGCACTTTGTGTGATCTAGAGGATCAGAAAAATAATTTTAATGTTAATATATAGATATATATATTCATCATTTCATTTGATTCAATGAAAAAAAAACAATAAAAAGTCCAACTGCTTTGATAGGTTCAGTTGTCCAAATTAACTAATTATGGTTTGTAGTGACCCTCAAAAAGCTATGTCCTATTTTATAGGATTTTGCAAATTAGCTATGGAACGTAGCCCCGTTCCACAGCTAACTGTGTGTTCCATAGCTATTTCCAAGGTTTAGCAGGTTACAGGTGTCAAATGAAGAAACTGACCACAAGGGCATCTCCGGAATTGTCTCGACATATATTCTATCCTAGTCACCCAGCCCAGATCAAAAGAAAACCAGCTTAAGAGACCTCAATCAAAGTACTGTTTTCAGTACATTTACCTTGAATCCTTTGCTGCCTCAAATTGAGAACCATTAATCATTTTTTAAAAACTTCACAATTTCAGAAGAAAAAAAAGGGAGGAAACAACTAATGGCTATCTCCAATCCCAGTTTCCACTGTGGCCTTAATGGAAAACCTGCATTCCTATTTGAGCTTTGGAAATGAAACAAACCTACAAAAACATTTAAAAAAAATATAAAAAATAAAACCTGCAATATGTAAGAGCCTCGATTGACCTCAGGCTGAAGGGAGGCAATCTTAGGATAACCACAAACCAAGCTTAACCTGGTAGCTAGTCCTACCAGGTCGGGAGTGGGCTCTCTCCTTGTGAATCTCAGTCAATATGACTGGATCAGATATGGATTTTAAACTAGGTATAGTAGCTCTATGGTTTTTGATTGATGGTTTTGTTGCTGGATCAAATGGAGCAGGCAGCTTTGGGTCTGGGAAATCAAGTCAAGAATGCAGGGTGTTCTATGGGGTAAGGTAGGTAGGTGTTTTAGCACTTGAAATTGAGTGAGATGGTAGGTCTAAGATTGGTGAGGAGTTGAGGAAGGCATTCAAAGCTCATGAGTCCTCTTCAAACGGTAGAAAACATAAAAAAGCTAAATGGATTCCTAAGGTAGAGCACTGTAACCAATGTATTCTACCTATCTATCTTGATTTCACTTAGTTAGAAGAATGAATAATATTGTGGCACATATAACACATGATAAAAAATAATAACAGAAGAAGAAACTATGCCAAGACACTTTACCACAAGTATCCCACAAAAATAGCTGCAAATCTTGGTTTATTTCCTTGCCAAACTGCTATAAAGGTGTACAATGTAGCTCAGAGCATCCAAGAGAGTCCAACCTTTACAAATGAGGAAGAAAATACATAATATAGGCATCAAATAGCTCATCCTAACCTTCATGGGTCGAATCTATGAGAAGAGGGGAAGTTTCAACCATTTCCCAACTAAGAACAAGAATATAGGCAGTGGAACAGCTTGCCTCTATAAGTATGGAAACTGATTCAATGATCCCCAAACCACCTTAAAATGATGAAACTACCCTCCAAGGTCATTTTACATTTACAATCATAAATTCATCCAAGATGAGAGAAAAAGTCAACTAGTAGAAAAACTACGTGAAATTTGGATTTTTGAGCAAACTAGTTCTATGCGTAGCCCCACCTATCTTGTGCATAGTGCCATGTCTCAGCTGATTTTGGATGCCTTACCCTTAGCCAAATTGAGCCCAAGATAGCTCGTTGGAAAGGTCCTCATGTCTAGCTTCTAGAACATGTTGAATTGTTGCATTTGGAGGTTGCTTCCCCCCTCAAATGTAGAATCTCCCAAGGCTTCTTCCTGTGTGCCCAAAAAGAGGCAGAGAAGTCATTTTTTGATGGTTTTTTGACCTTTAGGTGACCAAGATTTGCTCCAAATTTGCTGAAACATTCAGCGATTGATATTCTCATCATGTTGAATCTGAATATGTAAACAATTCCTCCAACAGTCTCCCAGTCAAAAGCATAGCACCGGTGGTGCTACGCACCTAATGCAATTTTCTGTGTTAGAAAATTTCAAAATGACAAAAACTCACCAAAACTTGCCCAGATTTGGCACATGGCATTCTCATTAATTGCTTTGATGGGCTAGTGAGGCCTCAACCAAGATTTTTAAATTTTCATGCTCCTTTTTGCTCCTTAAGGCCTTCCTCAACCTTGCCTTAAGTTTCCTCATCCTTATATTGCATTTTTTGTTTCGGGTCATATAGTGGTAGGCCATGTGATGAAGCATCTTCTTGTCTCCATTTGCCTTCTCAAATAGCCCTTCAAGGTGTATATTGACCCTCTCAAGCCATGTTTCCCTATCATTCTCAATTTCTTGTTCAGTAGGGGTTAATGGAACATTGGCCTCCTTGATCTTTTACATGCCTTCCTTTATCATTTGTAACTCCATGAGGACTTTCTTGTTAGTCAATTGTTTGTTTTCTTACTCTAGATAATTGATGATCCACATTGGCCTCTCTAAATTGATGGAGAAGACTTGAATTTGAACCTCTTTCTCCTTGATGATCATGTCTTTAGTAATCTTTGTACCTTGAGTTTCCAAATCAATGACATCAACTACTTGTGTCTCCTCATGATCAACAAGGTCAAAATCTCTCTCTTGCCCATCACTAAGATCCCTATCGTGCATCTTTTTCTTGCCTTTACCTTTGCTGCTTATGTCTCTCCATGGAACTATCACTGAATGTCTCTTTCCATTTTTCTCCTTTGGGTTTTCAAAATGTGGTTGTATATGAAAGAGAGAGTGTGAAAATGTATGTTGAACAGAGTTTAGGGATGAGTAGGATTTTAGGGACATTGGGTAGGATTTGGTGATGTGAGTAGGGCTTGTAGGGTTTGGGGAGAATGTATGGTTTGGGGTATATGTGTATAGGGTTTGGGATGTATGTGAATAGGGTTTGGGATGTAGGGAAAAACTTTAGGGAGGGAATTATGTATGGGAGGATGAGTTTTATGGGACAACAGTTAGGATTGTATTTTTTGCAATATGGGATAGTTTAGTGACAATTAGGGTTTGATGTTTTGGAGGGAGAACACAACTCAAAACCAATGCAACAATTCTTGTATGGAAGAAAAAGTGATGTTACTTACTTGCAAATGGAGAAATTTGGGGTTTTGATGCGATTTGATGAATTTTGCAGCAATCTGTGGCTCAAATGCTAGGTATGTAGTTCACTTCCCAAGTGTGTAGTGCAGCTCCTATGCATAGCACCAGTTCAAAATAATAAAGGAGAAAATACCCAGGTGCGTAGCGCTGGATTTTGGTGCATAACACCTTTTGTAGACCATTTTTGAAGGCCTTCCCAATGTCCAAATTGGGTGCAGGATAGCTCGTTGGAAAGCTTGGTGAGTCTGATTTCTAGAGAATCTTGAATTTTTCACTTTGGAGTTCAGTTTCCCTATCAAAATCCAATCTCCCAAGGCTGGTAAAAATGTGCAGAATGAGGCTGCCTAAATGCACAGTGCTGTTGTAGTCAACTTTTGAAGGTCTTCGTCAACTCCAAATTGAGCTCATGATAGCCAATTGGAAATATATTTGTGTCTAGTTGTCATTTGAATCATCAATCATGTCCTTTGGTCATTCAGTCTAGGCGAAAAATTGATTTTACCAATGTCACTCTAGAGGTGCAACAACTTTCTTGTAGCGACTGTATTTTTGACATTTCTCTAACACCATGACACCTGGGTAAAAAGTGAAGGTGGTTTTTCTTCCTTGACCTATTGTGGACAAAAACCTCTTTCACAATTTCCAAATTAATTTTTTCTTGCTCAGAAACAAAAACCCTAGGAGAAGGAAATGAGCATTACCGAAGTACAATTGAAGCACGAACAAGGTGTAAAATGACCTATTTGAACCTGAAATGATGATGACAACCTTTTGAATGATGTCTGCTCAGCTGAATGGTGACATGGATTGACATTTTGAAAACTTTGAAAGGAGTGAAAACAAATCCTAGACCTAATACCTAGTGACCAAATTTTACATTGAAGACTCACTGAAATGACACAATTTGATCTTGACACCCTAAAATCACTTTGTAAGAGCATTTTTTCTCACTGGAGGAAGGTTGCAAAGACTGACACTAACATTGGCTCCATTCGGGATGGTATCTCCTTGGAGGTGCCAAGAACACCGTAGACCAAGTAGCCTTATTCATTGGTCATGGAGTAAAAAACTCAAGCTGAAATTACATGACTGTAAACTAACGACTTGACGACACAAACTGAGTTTTACGCAACCAAAAACTTACTCGATACTAAAACGGAACTGACAAACTGGAAATATGCTCAAAATGGATCTTATTCAATAAAACCTACTGTTATTGTTCCATTCATCACCTGATCAAGTGAAATGAAATAACCAGTGCAACCAAGTGAGCATTCTGGCTGTTGTTTTAATTCTCCACAAGTGCTTTCTTATGAACAACAAGAGAGAACTACTAAAAGGCAACTCCCATGAAAACTTGTAAACAGATCCAAATTTTCCCAAGTTGAATAGTATGTATTCTCTATCTGACTCCAATAATACTACATAAGGATATTTAAATTCATGTGCACTAGGGCTTAGCTCATCCAATGGATTACTTTTCTTCCCCTCATACCATGAATGCAAACTTTCATCTAAGCTTTGCGATGAGACTCCTACTGATAATGACAAAGAAACTAGTTGCTAGATCAATTTTGTATTGATAATTTTTGCAAGCTCACAGTTGGCTAACGGATAAGGACTTTGACTGCAGACATCATCCAACACATCAGCTATTGGATCATGAAAAACTTGGAAAGACTGTTGCAACCCATTTTCTATTGGTTCCAATGAGATTGCATGATTTTCTACAGGCTGCTCATTTGAAGATATACTATGCAAATTTCCCTTCAAAAACTAAAATGATTCAAAACAGAATGGTATGGAATCATCTTGCATCATTTGATCATATGTTCTAGCTTCTCAGTCTTCATCTGCAACCTGACATTCAATGGCATTCGGGGGCTTCAAATCTAGATATTAAAAGTCTTGAACAAGGATTTCATTGCCCTCTAGATGGTCAAGATTGAAACTTATCGACGGTTGATTTTTGATAGCACAAAAGTTATCTCTGATGAACTGAAACGAAGAAAAACAAAAAGGCAAAGATCCTTCACTTCAAAATTTTCTTCACTTTCCTCCTCACTTCCATAGCTGATATGTAACAGCTGATCACTGTATTCGAGTTGAAAGTGAACTTCCTCCTTCCACAAACTAGTTGTTGATTTGTCTGCAAGATTAGCTTCTGTTTGAAAAACATAATCATCATCATACTGATCAAACATAGGGAAATCATCAATATAAAATGAACCATCAAGAATACATGTTAGATCAACAGATATCTCTTCTCCAAGATGATCTATAAAACAATCATTATCAGATCTATGACAACTGGGATGAGAAAGAAAATGCTTTCGATCAGCCACTTGTTTTTCTTCAATCAGCAAGCCATGGTCTTGAACATCATACTCATCCCTTGTGGTGATCTTTTGCATCATCTCTTCCACTGCAATTACCAAAATGTCGAGCTTTACCTCTAAAGATGTTGATTCCTCTGGGTCTATGTTCATCATCTCTTCTTCCTTCAACTTTGTCGTTCTGATTAGTAGATTAGCGTCTACATCTACTGCATTATTCTGCATCTCTTCAAGTGTTGCAAGGTTCCTTTCTCTCAATTGAAATTCCATTTTTGGATCAAAGGCATCTGGGTAGTGTAAGAGGGCAGATCTAGGAGGAGGTCTCATATTAACTGGCATCGAACAATAAACTTGGTTAAATCTGGCAGAAAATTGTTGTACTGTCTCCCCTGGCTACCTTTTTAGCTGGTTATACTCTTCTATAATCAAGAAAGGATTTTGTCTGACCGCCCACTTGTCGAGGAAAATTTTGACGAATTGCTATAAATCTTGGATGCTCACATCAGGTAAGGTTTTGAACCAACTCTTGACTTTGCCTTGCAAAGCAAGAGAAAAAAGCCTAATACTGACATCCTCTTCATCGACTTCAAAAAGGTCAAGAAAAGACACAAAATTTAGTACATGTATCTCAACAGTGATGTTGTCACATTCACCATCAAATCTTGGTAGATATAGGTAATGATTTTTATGGAAAGCATGAGATATAGGAGGTAAAAATAGAGGCTTGTATCTATCTGGAATTTTACAAGGTGTAGGAGTATATACAAAAGCTGTAGAATCAATCTTGGTCTCTTTAGGCTCATAAGTTTGAACACAGTCATCACAAGATTCAGAAGAAAGGTCTTGATCAAGATCAAAGGCACGCAAACATTTTGTATTCATAATTTTCAAAGGGAAGGAATCAAATGCAGATCTAGGATCTTTTCTCGAATACAATATACTTTGTAAAGCCTTCTTGATATTATCGGGAAAATAGAAGAAATAATTTATAACAAAGAAAATAATGTCTTGGATGAAATTCTAACTTGAATACTTGATGTTTCCATATTTCTCCTTCATGTTTATGCTAGTCAGGTTCATCCTCCAGTGGAGTCCTTGGCTCTGATGTCACAACTGATTTGGAGTCGACAGGTGAATGATTTTAGCCTTCTGGTGTTTGATCATTGTCCACCATCAACAATCAGATCTAAACTTGATACATTTTGCTGAGGAACATAACACTATGATTCCCCAGCAGAGTTGCCACTATTTTAGGGCCTATATTGACCTCAGGCTGAAGGGAGGCAATCCTAGGATAACCACAAACCAAGCTTAACCTAGTAGCTAGCCCTACCAGGTCGAGAGATGGCCCTCTCCTTGTGAATCTCAGTCAAGATGACTGGATCAAATATGGATTTTAGGCTAGGTATAGTAGCTCTAGGGTTTTTAATTGATTTTGATGGTTTTGTTGCTAGATCAAATGGAGCAGGCAGCTTTGGGTCCGGGAAATCAAGTCAGGAATGCATGGTGTTCTATGGGACGAGTTAGGTAGGTGTTTTAGCACTTGAAATTGAGTGAGATGGTAGGTCTAAGACTGGTGAGAAGCTGAGGAGGGCATGAAAAGGTCATGAGTCCTATTTAAACAGTAGAAAACATCAAAAACTAAATGGATTCCCAAGGCAGAATAGTGTAACCAATGTATTCTACCTATCTATCTTGATTTCATTTAGTTAGAAGAATGAATAAGATTGTGGCACATATAACAAATGAGAAAAACTAATAATAGAAGAAGAAACTATGCGAAAACACTTTACCATAAGTATCCCACAAAAATAGTTGCAAATCCTAGTTTATTTCTTTGCCAAACTGTTGTAAAGGTGTACAATGTAGCTCAGAGCATCCAAGAGAATCCAGCCTTTACAAATGGGGAAGAAAATACATAATATAGGCATAAAAAAACTCTTCCTGACCTTCAGGGGTCGAATCCATGAGAAGATGGGTAGTTTCAACCATTTCCCATCAAAGAACAAGAATATAGGTAGTGGAACAACCTGCCTCTATAAGTATGGAAACTGATTCATTGACCCCCAAACCACCTCAAAATTATGAATCTACCCTCTAAGGTATTTACATTTAAATTTACATAGCATAGAATCATTTACAATCATAAATTCATCTAAGATGAGATAAAAAGTCAACTTGTAGAAAAACTAGGCGAAATTTCGGTTTTTGAGCAAACTAGTTCTATGCGTAGCACCACCCGTCTTGTCCCTAGCACCACTTCTCAGCTGATTTTGGAGGCCTTACCCTTAGCCAAATTGAGCCCAAGATAGCGCGTTGGAAAGGAATTCCTGTCTAGTTTCTAGAATATCTTGACTTTTTCCATTTGGAGGTCATTTTGCCCATCAAAAGTGGAATCTCCCAAAGCTGCTTCCTGTGTGCCCAAAAAGAGGTAGAGAAGTCATTTTTTGATGGTTTTTTGACCTTTAGGTGACCAAGATTTGCTCCAAATTTGCTGAAAATTTTAGGGATTGATATTCTCATCATGCTAAATCTGAATAAGCAAACCATTCCTCCAAATAGTCTCCCAGTCAAAAGCATACCGCCGGTGGCGCTACGCACCTAATGCAATTTTCTGTGTTGGAAAATTTCAAAATGACAAAAACTCACCAAAACTTGCCCATATTTGGCACAAGGAATTATCATTAATTTCTTTGATGGGCTAGTGAGGCCTCAACCAAGATTTTTAAATTTTCATGCTCCTTTTTGCTCCTTAAGTCCTTCCTCAACCTTTCCATAAGTTTCCTCATCCTTATATTGCATATTTTGTTTCGGGTCATATAGTGGTAGGCCATGTGACGAAGCATCTTCTTGTCTCTACTGGCCTTCTCAAGTAGCCCTTCAAGGTGTATATTGACCCTCTCAAGCCATGTTTCCTTATCATTCTCAATTTCTTGTTCAATAGGGGTTAATGGAACATTGGCCTCCTTGATCTTTTACCTGCCTTCCTTTATCATTTGTAACTCCATGAGAGCTTGCTTGTTGGTCAATTGTTTGTTTTCTTGCTCTAGATAAATGATGATCCACTTTGTCCTCTCTAAATTAACTGACAAGACTTGAATCTGAACCTCTTGCTCCTTCATGGTCATGTCTTTAGTAATCTTTGTACATTGAGTTTCCAAATCAATGACATCAACTCCTTGTGTCTCCTCATGATCAACAAGGTCAAAATCTCTCTCTTTCCCATCACTAAGATCCTTCTCATGCATCTCTTTCTTGCCTTTACCTTTGCTGCTTATGTCTCTCCATGGAACTATCATTGAGTGTCTCTTTCCATTTTTCTCCTTTGGTTTTACAAAATGTGGTTGTATATGAAAGAGAGAGTGTGAAAATGTATGTTGAACAGAGTTTAGGGATGAGTAGGATTTTAGGGAGAGTGGGTAGGGTTTGCTGATGTGAGTAGGGCTTGTAGGGTTTGGGGAGAATGTATGGTTTGGGGTATATGTGTATAGGGTTTGGGATGTATGTGTATAGGGTTTGGGATGTAGGGAAAAGCTTTAGGGAGGGAATTATGTATGGGAGGATGAGTTTTATGGGACAACAGTAATGGGACAATAGTTAGGATTGTATTTTTTATAATATGGGATAGTTTAGTGACAATTAGGGTTTGATGTTTTGGAGGGAGAACACAACTTAAAACTAATGCAACAATTTTTGTCTGCAAGAAAAAGTGATGTTACTTGCAAATGGAGAAATTTGGGGTTTTGATGTGATTTGATGAATTTTGCAGCAATCTATAGCTCAAATGTTAGGTGCATAGTGCACTTCCCAGGTGCATAGCATAGCTCCTATGCGTAGTGCCAGTTCAAAATAAAAAAGGAGAAAAATCTGAGCTGTGTAGCATCAGTTCTATGCATAGCTTCATATTTTGGTGCATAACACCTTTTGCATACCACTTTTGAAGGCCTTACCTATGTCCAAATTGAGCTCAGGATAGCTCATTCGAAATACTGGTGAGTCGAATTTCTATAACATCTTGAATTTTTTAATTTGGAGTTCATTTTCCCTATCAAAAGTCCAATCTCCCAAGACTTGTCAAAATGTGCAAAATGAGGCTGCCTAAATGCATAGTGCTTTTGCAGTCAACCTTTCAAGGTCTTCTTAAACTCCAAATTGAGCTCATGATAGCTAATTGGAAATATCTTTGTGTCTAATTATATTTTGACTCATCAGGAAAGTCATTTGGTCATTCCATCTAGGATAAGAATTGATTTTACAAAGGTCACTCTAGAGGTGCAGCAACTCTCTTGTAGCAACTATAGTTTTGACATTTCCCTAAAACCATGACACTTGGGTAAAAAGTGAAGGAGGTTTTTCTTCCTTGACCTAGTTTGGACAAAATCCTCTCTCATGTTTTCCAAATTCATTTTTTCTTGCTCAGAAACAAAAACCCTAGGAGAGGGAAATGACCCTTACCCAAGTACAATTGAAGCACAAACAACGTGTAAAATGACCCATTTGAACCTGAAATGATGATGACAACCTTTTGAATGATGGTATGCTCAGTATAATGGTGACATGGACTGACATTTGGAAAACTTCAAAAGGAGTGAAAACAAATCCTAGACCTAATACCTAGTGACCAAATTTTACATTGAAGACTCACTGAAATGACAAAATTTGACCTTGACAGCCTAAAATCACTTTGTAAGAGCATTTTTTATCACTAGAGGAAGGATACAAAGACTGAAACTAACACAATATAAACAATCTGAGCTGTAATCTTTAGAAAAAGTATTAAATTGTTGTTTTAAAATATCTAAGGCACAAATTTGAATTAAAAACAACCATCACAACAATTGTTTAGCAACGAGTTGGGTAGTGTATCGATAGACCATGTGCTTACCATATTCGCTTGTCATCACCATTGCCAAAGAATATAACTATTCAGATCACTGAGAGCCTTACTGATGGAGGTTATATCATCGAAACTGGTTGGTTCATTTGCTGTTGTATGTGCTGTGATTGCATCTGAAAACAAATTTTTTTGAAATTGATTTTACAGAAGATGTAATTGGGAAAAATGTAGAACTATAAAAAATTTCAAACATTAAATGTACATTATGACCAAATGAAAACGAATTAGGAAAAAAACATGGGTTTTTTCAGGAACTAGGTAAATTAGATAACCCAGAAATGGTTTGGAGAATTTTACAACGGTTTGGGAGAATTTTTCAGTTCTCTTAACCCCCATTTGTTATGCCGCGTGAGGAAAAACAGATTTTAACTAAATGAACAAAGTGTTGTTTTAACACGACATGCTTGAAGAAGGGAGATCTGATTTGGGAACTAATTATGCAGTGGCATTCAATCCTGATTACACCATGCCTCTTTTCTTTAATGCTAACAGTCTCATGCAATTTCCATGACTTGTACTTCATTATACACCTGTTTAATGACAAGATACATGGCGTAACTCAATTGGATATGGCTCTTCACAACTCTGTTGTCCCTTTATTACATCGAGTTCCTTTCTTGTACTTCCGCAGTCTTCTTGAGTATACAAGCACTTGGATACATTGAGCTAAATCCTTCATTCTGTTTTCGATTCTGTCCATGTATAGTGATACTCTGTTTTCCACATAGTCTACTTGTGTAGCCACTCCATTCCATACATCTTCTACACTATTTCCCACATATTTCCCTATTTCATATACCCTATATGTTTCTTCCCCACATCTATTGTTTTTCTTCCACATACTCTGTTATTTCATTCCCGTGTCTATAACTATTTTTGCTTTCATATACCACTACCACTTACACAGTCTTATACACACAGACAGTGAAGGAAATTTGAAGAAAAGCAAAGAATAGGAGTGATGGGTCTCATCGTAAAAACAGAACCTATAGGAGTGAAATATATGAAAGGATATCCTCATTTGAAAGGGATGTTGAATTAAGATGGTTGGTTGTATTTTAGCTACGGAACATAGCCACATTTCGCAGCTAATTGGCTGTTCCACAACCATCTCCAAGCTTTTGTAGGTTGCAGGTGCTAAGAGAGGAAAACGACGACATGGGTAGCTTGGAAAACATCAGAGCATGGATCGTATCCTATCCATCTGGCCTAGATTGATGAGGAGGACTCCAATCATAGGGAAGTCAACTATAGGAACCTATGGCTATTCCGCAGCTAATCGACTGTTCCATTGCTACTTTCACGCTTTTGCAGGTTCTAGGTATTAAGAGGGAAACATTACTACATGGGTAGCTTGGAAAATATCAAGGCATGAATTTTGATTTGGTTCATTGTCTCAAAATGAAGAAGCCATCACCATTTTCAAGGTGTGCGTTATCACTAACTCACTGCATATCAAGGAGCAAAAAAAAAAAAAAACAAAACCAAAGATTCACAAGTAAAAAAAATAAATTGAATCAATGAAATGAGTAGATTATTTGCTCACTTTTCTGGAAGGTATTGATTAATTTTGGACTGATGATGAAAAATTAATAGCTAACCTTTTGTTCAAGATTTTTAGCTACAGAAATTGTGCATGTTCTGCAGCTAAAACCATTCTGCAACTAAAGTCATTCCACAGCTAAACATCAATTCTGCAGCTGAAAAACCTCATTGTTCAAATCAGCTTAACTTTCTCATACGGAATCAGATTTCAATGATTCAAGTGTCGTTGGAAAGATATTGATGAGATATACATAATGAGAAATCCACTATTAGAGTTTGAAACAATAAATAATGAAATAAGTTTATGAAAAGAAACAATAGTTAACCTGAGGCACTAATTCTGAAGCAGGTATAAATTCTTTTGGTTTTCCTTCGTGAACTTGTTTCATTAATACAAATTCTTAGTTTTGTGTGTAAATATCATGACTAGAGAGACTGATCACCTCTATCTTTGGATAGTTTTACATTCCATTGCAGAAGAAGTATTAGTTTTTTGCAGGTTCTAGGAGGAAGGACAAATGACTACAAGTGAATAGTGTCTCCCTTAAGAGACCAATTTGTTTCATAAGAGGATGATCAGCAACAAAGAAGAAACATGATAATGCAAAATTAGATCCAAACACTTGCAAAACTTTCAGATATTATTGTATCCATCACATCCATACTTCATAATAAACCATTCACCTCATTTCCCTTCATACTTTCCATTTACATTCACATACACTTTCCATTACTTTTTGTCCACTCCTAACCCACAAATAAAAGCAAGAGGTTCAGTTACATGCTTATTTCCCATTGCCATTACTACTTTCCATTGCCTTCTTCCATTTTCATCTTCCCTTTCCTATCATTTTCATTTCGCAAATAAACCTTGCTTCAACTCAAATTATTGGGTTCATAGTTCTTTGAGTCTAAGTTCCTTGCAAAAACACCTTGAGGTGAGCATGTCTTAATGGCAAGTCCTCATGTTGACGAACATTGGGAATATATTAATGTCCCTTGCTTATCAGATCTTCTAGGTGACTCGACATCGGCAAATTTATTCGTACCTAGCAAGATGTGTTTGGGCAACTTGACTCTCACTGTCATAAATGGTGAGAGTTCTCATGTTGACTAGTGGCATCCATTAATAGCCACTAATTCAACAATTTCCTGCTATGTTCTACATCAAAACATCTTTTCACATAGTAGGAATTGTGCCAATGAGTTTTGAAGACATGAAGACTATTATTTTCAGCATTTTGGAGTAGATATAAGACAAATCAGCACTATTCAGCAGTAGATTCAGTAAGTTTTAGTAGAAGCAATAAAAAGTCATCTTGACTCTTTTATCCATGACTCTTTTTGTCCAGCCACTTGAAGAAGATTATGATCAGAATTTTTAGCCACCACATGAACAACTCATCCATTTCTAGAGGGTAAGTTAAGGTACGTCATTTTCTAACTTTTTACCATAGAATTCCATAAAAAGCTAGAATGATAATGGTTGGAAAAACATTTATCTTCCTCCTTTCATAAAATTGCCAATACCATCAGTTGGGGTGGGAAATAATTCATATTCATATCTTGCCATGTTCACATCATATTTAGAAGCCCACATACTTCCAAAATATATTAACTATTACATTATTATTATGAGCATACAATGGCTTTTTACTGAGCCCTAGAAATGGGTAATTATATGGGCTCATTTTGCCTTTTATTTCAACTTAATCCACCGTTCTCATTAGTTTATTGCATGTTTTTGAATATATTTATGCTAATAGAGTGAATTGGGTTAGTCATTTTGCCATATAGTCTAATGTGTACTTTACGCAGATTTTTTTGGTCAATTTTGGACAAAGTCAAGGGATTTATGAGCAAATGGCAGCCAAACTTGAGGAAAATAGTGAAAAGGATTTGTAGGGGGGTGTCTCGTTCATTTATGACCCCTTTTGTCGAATCCTCCAACAGCAACTCGAAGCACAAAGGTCCACATTCCAAGGGGCAGTCGAGCAAGTAAAGAAGGACATCTGTTTATCTCCAGTTCTACGAAGCCGAGTTCCTTGATTGTAGGAGGACTGTTGGAGGACTCCATTTGTATAAATGAGGGGGCTTAGAGCTTCAGTATGTTAGCTAGTCAGTAGTATAATTTTGACACTTTGGTGCAACATTTTTTTCAGCTCATTTTCAAGTTCCTTTTTGAGAACAATTTATGTAATGTGACTACTATTTTTGATAATGGAGATGAAACAATTTTTGAGCCAGCACTGATCTCTTTCATAGGGCTGAAGCTCTTGGGTTAGGGCCCAAACCAAGCTTCCCAACACATCTTTCTTTGTGCTTATATGTTTTTGCTTCAGTTCATGAGTTAATTTCTTCTACATAGATTCATTTTACTTTATTAGATTAGGTTGCGTTTGATGGTTTGTGTAGCTATTTTGTGTTTCAGTTTCTCAAGTAGGTTACTGCAGTGACAAAATAAGATTCAAAAGGGCCAACAACAAGCCCTCATCTCCTTTCTCCCTTCCTGGGACTATGATTTGAGGTCAAGGCATTACTGCTGCCACCAAAAACACACTTTTTCTCTTCCATACAACTGCTAGTGTGATGACTTGATTTGGAAAAGATTGATATATTGGTTCAGATTCAGTTGCCTAGATCATTTCCTATTTTTTATCATAGATCTCTCTACATGGTTTTCTATTCACAAGTTACTGTTCAACATTTTCTTTTTGTAGGTCAGAAATTAGGTCAAGCTAGAGAAATTTATGTTTTCATGATATAGTTAGTTCCTTCTTTGCTCAGTTTTGATACGTAGATGTGAAAATCTCTTACAGGACACCTCAGCTCACCATCCATCCATAAAGCAGCTAGCATCAACTCACTTATCTCTGATTTCCCAAGTCATTTACTACATTTCACCAATCTGCCCTAATTTCTACATTTTTCTCCATAAGCTTCCCTCTTGCCATTTGAACGAATCCAACCATCACGTTCCCTCTTGATCTTCCTTGACAAGTTCCAAACACCTCAACACCTTCATCTAGCTTTCAATCACCCTTTCCCATCATTTTTCCACCTTCAAAACTCCAAAAATAGCTCTCGGCCTCCTCCTGTAGATCCTCCTGTAGATTCTCCTGTAGATCCCCTGCAACTTCCTATACAATTTCCTGTGAGTGATTTTTCGAAGTCCTATCACTATGAAAGTATTCATAAGGGTACTAGGGGCTTCTTAAGACCTTTCCACACCTTCTTCACCCTCTGCAAAATCCAACTACATCTTCCTTTGCCACCGAACCTCCAGACAATCATAACCGGATAAATCACAAGCATAATAATTTCACATAAAAACACTCAAAAGCACAACAAGATGTTTTCTTCTCATTTATTTTCAAAAGTATCTTGAATAAATGCAATTTACCTTTTCAGTACTCAATGACATTCATTTCATCATTTTTCATCTCTTTTCCTACAAAAGTAGGGTTATTGGGTAAATTAGGGTTTTCCAGGGTTTGTTAGGGTTTGCATTACATTTCAGTTTTCCTTCTCTTTCTGCAAATAGAATAGCCTTTGTAGAGTTAGCTTTCTTCCATCACAATTAAAAAATTCTTCTAAGAACTCATAGAATTTGGCTTGAGCTCCCAGTGATCTTGTGCCAGCTAACCAAGTGATAGCCTGCAGTAAGAGCTAGTACTTGTGCATACAACACCGTCGCTTCGAAGTTTGTTACGAACTACCGGGTTGATAAAAGTAAAGAAGGAAGCCCTAGGAGTTGCAACATTTTTGCTGCAATACTGATGTTCACCATCTTTTTGGCATCATTGCTGGGAAACATCAGAGTATTTTGTGATTACTGTTTTTCTTCTATTTTCTACTGCAACATTTTGCTAAGTAGTTGATTTCAACAAAAGTAGAGTAGTTGTTTCATTTCAATTCTGCAAAAGTAGATTAGGCATTTCCTACTTTTGTTTCAATTTTGCAATTCCCATTTCAACAAAGTAGATTAGGCATTTCCTGCTTTCATTCAATTCTACAATTTCCATTTCAGCATAAGTAGATTAGGCATTTCCTGTGTTCATTTCAATTTTGCAATTTACATTTCAACAAAAGTAGATTAGGCATTTCCTACTTTAATTTCAATTCTGCAATTTCCATTTCAGTAAAAATAGAATAGTCATTTCTTCACTTTCATTTCAATTCTGCAATTTCCATTCTAGCAAAGTAGATTAGTCGTTTCCTTGCTTTCATTTCAATTCTGCAATTTTATTTTAGCAATTTCATTTCATATTAGTTGCAATTTGTTGTTCAATCCATTTCAGTTTTGTAGGTACAAGAAGAAAAAAACAAAAATCACCTAAAAAGAGATTTCCTTTCATGCCTCGTAGGAACAGAGATAATTCAGGAAAATTCCTACCCAACGCCCCCACGACATCACAAAGCCACCCTTCTCTCTTCTTTGGTGGCAGTGATCCAGAAGAACCTATAGGTGAACCACCAGAGATATACGAAGATCCTATAGCAGAAGAAGAGCAAGAAACCACTCCTCCTGAGACCATGGCTGAAAACAAAAATGTTAGAGGAAATGGGGAAAGAATAGAGGGTACCTTTCCGATCCGAGAGACCAATGGGGACACTAAAATGAAAAACATAAGTACTTCAGCCTTACCTCACTTCCATGCATTGAATACCGAAGATCCTGATACCTTTCTGTTTAAATTTTTTGTTACCTTTCAAACCTATGACTATGCAGAAGATGAGCAGAAGTTGAAACTGTTTCCTTTTACCCTCAAGGATCTATCATTGCACTGGTTCATGTGGTTACTTGGCAATAGCATCACAACTTGGTCTGAGATGTAGCAAGCCTTTAATAAAAAATACTGGGACTACTGTAGGTCAAAGGATACCAAGGAAGAAATCTTCCGAATGACCATGGGAAGCGATGAATCCTTGGAAAATTATGAAGAGAGATTTTAGCTCAGTTATAAAAGGGCCAGGTGCACACTTGACCCTGAACCTCTGAAGTTGGTCCTTCTTAGAGGGGTCTCGGAAGACCTTCTAGATACCCTCAATTTTCTGGCTAGGGGGGACATTTACCAACTACCTTATGAAAACATAAACACTGTGTTTAGAAACCATTCTAGGGCAACCAAAAAAAGAGGTAGGGGAAGTCAACCCTTAGCCAGTACATCCTCATCTAGTTCATCCGAATTTGAAAATCTGCTGGAAGATTTCAAGAGCGAGATGAGGCATACGCTTGCCATGCAAATGGATACCTTTCATATCAAAAGAAAACAAGAGGAAGTAGAGAGGGCTTTGGCCATCTTTTGTCCTAGGTGCACCAGAAGGCATCCTAGGAATGAATGTCCATTGAACTCTATAGAAGTGTGTTCAGTCTGTGAAGAATACCATTCTTCAAATCAATGCCCTTCCTTGCCTAGACTTAAAGCTGCATAACTGGGGGGCGAAGGAGCCACTGAACCACTCTATTTCATGAACCAAAGGATGCCACTGGGCCCAGACCTTACCAGCAAGGAATGCATGGGACATCCCAGACATATTATAACCCCAATCAAGCCACTTCCATGACTTCTTGAGGTCCCCTTACTCATCCTTCTTGGTCCACACCCCCTCCTTGGTCATAGCCATCTCAATACCATGCTCAACCAACTGCTCATTCATTTCACTCTTATGCTCAGCCACAGCCTCAGTGAAATGCACCTCATCAAGGGTGGAGGCCCCAGTACAACTCTCCTCTCACTCTTTTGCCTCCACCAGTACTCAACCACAACTATTGCCTGTTGCTCCACTAAGGCAACCTCAAATCCCTGCTCAATCGAACCCAAACCCAAAAAATAGACAGGCCTAATAGGTATATGGTGGGGAAACATCATGCCTGAACTATTCCCTGGAGATTCAGGAGATTAACCTACGATCTGGGAAGGTTCTTCCAGATAACCAGCCTCCCCCTAAGGAGGATGAGGAAGAAAAAGAGGAATGTGAACCAAAATCCATTCCACTATTTCCTGAGAGATTATCCGGAATAGCACAACCTACCCCATAAGAAACTAAATTTTTGGGAGAATTGAAATAGCTATGTGTAAAGATACTACTTCTCCAAGCCATAAAGGATGTGCCTATATACAACAAAATGATTAAGGAGAAGTGCTTCAGGCACCCAGGCAGGTGCAAGAGAGACGCTCCAACTATTAATGTCATAGGACAACTATCCGACCTGATGTTAGGGTAGGTAATCTATCTGAAATATCTAGACCCTGGAAGTCTTGTAGATGATGTCCACATCAATGGCATCATAATCCCCCATACCCCAATTGATCTAGGGGCTGCCATTAATGTGATGACCAAGGACACTATGCTCAAGCTCAACCTTCAGGGCAAACTAAGAAAGAGCAGAACTGTACTACAGTTAGTAGATCGCTCCATCATGACCCCTGAAAGGATTGTGAAAGATGTAATGGTCTTCATCGATTCTTGGGAGTACCCCACTGATTTCCTAGTTCTCCAAACAAAGGCAAAGCTCATTGGGTATCCTCTCATCCTGGGAAGACCCTGGTTGGCTACTGCAGATGGCTACATCAGTTGTCGAGCTGGGAACATGACAATCAAGAACGGGCATATGTCCAAGCAACTAGTCCTATACCCTCCTGCCCAACCTTTGTTAGAACATGATTTACCTCTCTAGTTGGATGAGGAATATGAGGATGAAGTTTATTCCACACCACTATGTGCAATAGAAGCTACCATGGGACGGGGCCCACAAATCGAGGATGATCTTATTGAAAACTTGATCCAGAATCCACCCCCTAGTGTGTTGCCATTATAAGAGTTGGTGGAAGAAACCCAAGCCAATCCTTTAGTTGATCTCTGTGTGGCTGATCCGACCTCTCTCCGATTTAAGAATGTGGAATTCGGCCCAGAAAAAACTTTGAATATCAACTCATCCCTATCCACCTCTCAAGAGAAAGAACTGTGTATCTTATTGAGAAACCACTTGGATGCTTTTGCTTGGAGCTATAAGGAGATGAAGGGAGTGCACCATTTAGTCTGTATTCATCACATTTAAATTAAGGAAGATTGCAAACCAGTCAGATAGCCTCAAAGGAGGATGAATCCAACCCTTAAGGACATTGTCAAAGAAGGACTACAAAAGTTACTGGATGCAGGATTCATCTACCCTATCTCTGACAGCAAATGGGTCTCTCCTTTGGTGCTAGTGCCAAAGAAAAATGGGAAGTGGAGAATCTATGGCGATTATTGGGAACTAAACAAGGCCACCAAGAAGGATCATTTTCCTTTGCCTTTCATAGATCAAGTGTTAGATGGCCTAGCAGGGAAGAAGTTTTTCTCCTTCTTAGATGGGTTTAGTGGGTACAACCAGATCCAAATCAGTTCGGAAGTCCAAGATAAGACCACTTTCGCTTGTCCTTGTGGTATCTTTGCATATTGGGTCCTTCTTTTCAGATTGTGCAATGCTCCTGCCACTTTCCCTAAACTGGTTCATTATGCAGTGGAAATCTATATGGATGACTTTACCCCTTATGGTTCTAACTTCTAGGAAGATTTGTCTAACCTGGGAAAAGTTTTGGACAAGTGTATTGAAATGAATCTATCCCTCAGTCATGAAAAATGCGAATTCCAGATGACTGAAGGGACCATGCTAGGTCATGCAATTTCTCAGCAAGGATTACAGGGGACCCCGACAAAATTTCCATTCTCCAAAGGGTCCCACCTCCTCAAAAGGTAAGAGATGTTCGAAGTTTCCTAAGTTTAGTATGATATTATAGAAGATTCATTAAGAATTTCAATAAGCTAGCCTCTCCACTGTTTGGTCTTTTGGGAAAAGATGTTGAGTTCATATGGACTGACAACTGTCAAGAGGTTCTGGATACCTTGAAAAGTAGATTGGTGACTACCCCAATTTTGAGAGGCCCAAACTAGGCCCTACCTTTCCACATTCATACAGATGCCTCGAGTAAAGCGATAGGAGAAACCGTAGGGAAAATTGATGAGAAGCTACCTTATGCCATATATTTTGTAAGTAAAAATTTGTCCAAGGAAGAATTAAACTACACTGTAACTGAAAAGGAGCTCCTAGTTGTAGTCCATTCCCTAAATAAGTTCAGACACTACATCACTGGCTATCAAACATTTGTACACACTGATCATGTTGCAATTAGGTATTTAATGAACAAACCAGATGTAAATGCTTGCATTATTAGATGGTTACTTTTATTGCAGCAATTTGATTTAACCATTGTTGATAAGCCGGGTAAGGAAAATGTTGTCACTGATTTTTTGTCTAGAATAGATCTGCCTACAGGTGAAGAAGGAATGGTGGATGATCAAATGCAAGATGAGCACCTATTTGCTATCTCAATACTCTCTCCATGGTTTGCTGATATAGCAAATTACTTGGTTTCAACACAGTTCCCGCCACACCTGTCCTCAAAAGAGAAGAGAAAAATCGTGATGAAATGTGCCCCTTTCACCTAGATTGGAGAAAATATCTTCAAACTTGGCCCATATCAGCTTTTGAGGAGATGTGTCAAGGAGGAGGAAGTTTTTGACATTCTTCTAACCTGTCATAATGGGCCCTGTGGGGGCCATTTTGCAGCAAAGAGGATTGTCTTCAAAATCTTACAAGCAAGTTACTATTGGCCCACTCTTCATCAAGATGTAAGGACATATATTAGCCATTGTGACTAATGTCAAAGGATGGGGAAACCTACTCAAAGGGATGAGATGCCCCTGGAACCCCAAGTGACGTTTGAGCCATTTGAGAAGTGGGGAATGGAATGTGTGGGTCCTGTCAACCCTCCTTCAAAGCATAAATCTTACATCATTGTGTGCAGTGATTATCTGATAAAATGGGCAGAAGCAAAGGTGATCAAGGAAACAACAGAAGAAAAAGTAGTTGAGTTTTTGAGAGAGAATATATTCTACAAGTTTGGATATCCAAAAGAATTAGTCACAGATCAAGGGAGTCAGTTTACCTCTAATCTGATTGAATACCTACTCACACAACACAAAATTAAGCACGGAACTTCCACCTCTTATCATCCGCAAGCAAATGGACAGGTGGAAGTCACTAATAGAGCTTTGGAAGGGATTTTGACCAAGGTAGTGAGCAGCAATAGGAAAGATTGGGCAGACCGATTAGTTGAGGCCACCTGGGCTTATAAGACCACTTGGAAGACCACCACAGGATTCACACCCTATGAGTTGGTTTATGGGAAGGAGGCTTTGATGTCAATAGAATTTGAATATAACACACTAAGGATGGAAGCTCAGCTGGACCTAGATCTCATCCATGCACAAAAGGAAAGGTTACTTCAGCTAAATGGATTGGATGAATAGATATTGCAGGCCCTTATCCACTCAGAGGTAGTCTAGCTACAAAGGAAAATATGGCATGACAGAAACCTTAAACAGAAACAATTCCAGGAAGGAGATTGGGCGTTGCCGTATGATTCAAGATACAAAGATTTCAAGGGCAAACTGAGGACAAGACGACTGGGACTGTACACATTAGAATGGTGCAATGACAATGGTTTAGTTATGATCCAGACCATCGATGAAGAAGCCATCCCCATGCTTCTCAATGGGCATAGGTTGAAAATATATAGGAAGCCCCTCTCCAAGCAAGAATTCATTGAGAATTTGAGTAAAACAGTGTTGGTGGTGGAGCAAGTCTCTGCCTCCACTACACCCACACACTGGAAAAGAAGAAAAGAAAAAAAAAAGGAGAATAAAAGATCCCTGGGTGAAAAAATCCCCTTGGAGGCACCTAGGGTAGGCAGTGAGGGTGAAAACCTCCTAGAGGTGCTTGAACTATCTCACAAAAAAAAAACAGAGAAAAAAGAAAAAACAGGGACAAAAAAATTACAAAAAAATTAACTTCTTTTGAATGATTGCAGATTGCAAGAGGGCAACAGAAGAAAAAGGGACATGGACAGGCAGAATATACCTCTGATAGTTTATTTCTCCATTGCCATTGTCTTTTCGTAGTCCCTCGTCCCACTTGTTCTAGAAATTATGCATCCTATAGGAAGCTCTGTTCATTCTATAGGAGGACCTTGTAGAAACCATAGGAAGCTCGAAATCAAGTCCAAACAAGGATCAAAGGGCTAGAAACTTATCCAGAAGACCTGTGGACCTCCCTGCCACCATTCATCCTCCTAACTCTCCATTCCATACCTACAGCTCTGCATTTCCACTTGCTTCTTTCTTCCCTGCATAGAAAATATAGAAATCTTGTTTCTTTTGTTTAAAAAACAAAAATGATGAATAAACCACATCATCCTTAACTCATTTCTTACCTGGTGCATACCAACTACTTTTCCTTTTCCTTGAGAACCTTCCTCAGCTATCTCTCCAGTCCCTACTCAAGCCTCAACCAAAAGTTTTAGAGGGAGAAGCAGTTACATGAAATCCTGCAGGATTCCTGTAACAACTAATCCCCTTAAAAATTGAGCTCCAGAGGTAGGGTCAGTGCAACCACAGATGATAAAACACACAGGGAGCCAAACCTAATTAAAGATCATCAGTACAAATTAGTCGAGCCACCAATTTAGAATCCATGGGTGCCAGCAGTAGCAATCCATGAACAAAAAGCAAAATTTTGAGCATGCAACAACACAATAGTGACTAGCAGGTAAGTGACTAAACCTTTTCCTCTATTGCATGAGTATACTTTAGAAACTACATGGACAAATGAGATGGTTGTGATTAAATGAGATCGGTGGCTAGCTAACTAGCCACCCTCATCCAGTTCAAATAGCATGCCTCATCCAGTTCAAATAGTGCCTTGTTTAGTTCAAACAACGCTCAGTGGGTGCAATTGGCACGTGTGTTCAGTCAACTCGCGAAGAAAACTCAAAACAAGTAGTGGTGGTGGCATATAACAGGAATGATGGAAGTGATTGTGGGTAGGCAGCATGAAGATTCATAATGGCACTAAAGTAGGGACCAACGGTTCGGATGAGGATAACGTACCCTTCCTGCCACCTCAGCTCGTCACCGCAGAACACTCCCGTAAGCTTAAGTATGATGTAGTCGACCGCCTCCACCACCTTTGTTTTCATTTGTATCGATGAGCTCTCGGCTGTAGCAACCTACCTACCACCTTTAAAACCTCAAAATAGTCGCTCTCTGACAGTTTTAGAACCCTTCCATTTATCGGGCTCTACAACAACATTATTGCACTCTACAGGAGTGGAAACATGGCCCTATAGGAGCCCTTCTATAGGAGGGCTAGTGAGCAGCATTGCAAAGGAAAATTCAGGATTTTGTGGCAAATTCGAGCTGGGAAAGGTAGGCTTAGTAAAACCCACTCTACATCTCCATATATATACAAAAGGTGGTGGGATTTGAAGCGAAGTATTGGGTTGAAAAGAAGGGAAAAGTGAGAACAAAGTCTGCATGTGTTTTTTAAAAAACTATATACAGTTTCTCCATTTACTCTCTGCACTGAAATATTGTCTCTTTCTCCTCCATGTTATTCTCCTATGTAAAGAGATGATGCAACTTTAGAGAACTAAGCCTGTAAAAAAGTGAATTTGCATTGGGTAGTCTGTTTATTTTTTGGAAGGAAAAAACATTGTCTTGTATACTCTCTATTTTTTTAAGATATTGTTTCCCTCAAATAGACCATGAAGTAAATTAAGTTTGAGAATAGAGTTTGAAGGGAAGGAAAATTGAAATTTATTTTGTTAAAAAAAGGAAGAATACAGAAAATTCTCTCTCTCTGGTTCCAGAAAGAAAACCTCAGCTATTCCTCTATTTTCGGGTTTGAAATTTACTGCCTTCCTCCTCACCTGAGAAATTCCAGTAGTTTCTGAACATCATGACAGGGGTTTTATGAGGAAGGAGCCTCTAAATTCAACTATAATGCATGAATATCCAAAAGTGGTAGCCCTCTTTACCAGGGCAAATCGGATGCCTCTCTTTGAGAAGTTTCATGGGTATGATGAGGAAGTCACAAAGGAATTTTTGTTGTCTTTAAAATCTCACTCCAAAATTCATGCCACTATCAGTTTTAGGGGTCTAACCATAGAACTCACACCAGAATTCATCAGCAGAATTACAAGTCTCCCACTTGGTTTCCCATGGAGCAAAGAAGAAAAACCACTAGGATAAGTTGCTAAGAAGACCTTTTTCCAGCCTGATGAACATCCTGTGGAGGATAAGAATGAAATCAGGAGGACAACTATACCTTATCCATGGGGTGAGGTCAACTATCAGATCATGAAGTATATCTCTTGTGAAGGAAGATACAACATAGTTTATGGGTATCATTTCAGACTATTACATGGTCTAAGATATGGCATAGACCTTCCTGCATTCAGAAAACTCAGTCTTCCATATTTTCTCCTCCAATCCTTAATATAATCCAACACTAAATTGAAGGCATGGGTTCTATACCAATTGGCCCACCATGGGCTAATTAAATTGCTGGTGGAGGATGCCCTCTACACTTACACAATCCCCATAGCCTGGGAGATTTTTAGGAACATGACTAAAGAGGATGATATGAAAACTCTCACTAATGACCTTAGTCCATCTAGAAGTGAAGAGGAGGAACAAAAAAGGGAAGTTGAGAAGGAAATCCATGAATAAGAGGAACCCCACATAGAAAAAGAAGAAAAATAGAGAGGAGAGGAAAAACATGACGCTGCCAAAGATGAGCCTAATGCAAAGAAGAAGAAAGAATCAAGGGCAGAAAAGAGTAAAACCACAACAGAGAAAAAGAAGAGGACAAGAACTAAAAAGAAGAAGCCTAAGATAGTTTAGAAAAAGGTTGCCATAGGAAAGGTAGAAACTAAACAAGTAGAGGAGAAAACAAAATCAGAGACAACAGACACAAAACCAGTAGAAACAAGAAAAACAACAGATGAGGAAGAAGAAGAAAAGCAAGAAGAAGTGTCTCTGAAGACACTAGCAAGAGAGGCGGCAATTATTCTTGTTGCACTTAGTACTCCAACCAAGCCCAAAGGGAAAAGGAAAAGAAAACCATCTATGTACTTCAAGGCTTGAAAGAGCACCAAAATCAAGATGGGGAAGCCTCAACCACCTTCAAAGGAGCCCCTCATCATTGAGGATATCCCTATTGCAGGAAAGGAGGAATCTCCCTCCAAAACTCCCATCACTTACGAGAGAGGAAGTCCTAAGACCTCTAATTGGAAAGAAAGGATCAAACTAATGGACTCTAAAACAGTCCTACAGGAGGCGCAGACCTCTCTACAGGAGACATTGGCAAAGCTCAAAGGGACTGAAAAACTTGAAAAGAAGGTAGAAGAATGGACCAAGAATGAAGACAAGGAAAAAGAGATACCAAAGCCTAGACCTCAGCCTAACTTAGGCTCCTACTACAACCTTCTAAAAGGTGGGAATATCATCCCACAAAAGTTTTGTAGTCCCTCTTTTCTTCGAGCTTTTAAAGGAAAGAGTCAGGACCCATACATGGATGTAGATTGGAAAATCAAAAGGGGTGGAGGACATTGGGCACATGGAAACACAAATTGAGGGAGATTAGAAAATAATTGAGCATGGTCAGGCATAGAGAAAGCATCAGAAGAGCTCAATCAGAGGCAGAAAATGAAAGGTTGAAGAAGTAGCTGCAAGAAAGGGAACCTAAAGGAGGAAATGAGCTGTCAACCTTAAAAAGATAGCAACAGGAAGAGGAACCCCAGGCAGACAGTGAGACATTAATAAAACAACAACAAGAAAAGAAATCCGGGGTAGAAAATGAGGTGTTGATTTTGAGAAGGTAGCTACAGGAAAAGGAAGCCCAATTAGCTTGCATGTTAAGCTGGGCTATGGAAGCATGCTGGCCATGCAAGTTTTACAATGTAGGTAGCTAGTCAAATCATATTCAATGTACCTCAAGGATCAGTGGCTCCAATTTTAGATCAAGACACTGGCCCAGAGGGGCAAAATACATTTTTAGGATTATGGCCAATTCATGCATCTATGTGATCACAGTTCAATTGAGGATAAAGAAAAGCTAGCAGAATTTTACTTGCACAACCTGGACCTTACTGATATGAACTTATGGGATCCCAATGCTGCTTTAGGAGACTTACAGTTGATGGCCATGGCATCTTGGATGAGCCATGAAGAGAAAAGGGCAGTGTAAATCTAGAAAATGATGGCAAAAGAACTAAATGAACCCCTGATGATTAGAGCATAACCAACAGAGCCCATGGCTCTCATCTATGCCCAACAACACCTTGCAGCTAATCCTCAAGTTTTCAATGACTATGTTGACAAGAAAGCCCAGGCTATTGCTCATTTCGAGGACATGGAGAGATTTTTTGGAGATGATTGCATTCATGCCTGCATGAGAAGGTGAAATACATTGCCACACAACCTATGGATCAGGCATTATCACTCCCCAAACAGGATGAGGGAAACCATCAAGAGAGTGCCCCTATATAAGCACTCAATGCAAAGATTGAAGACCATTTGGATTGGCCTTAAATTCAATCCTCCACTGCTGCTAGGATTGCTGAAAGGAGTAAAAGAGGAGGAAGAATAGAAACAATGGGAAGAAGTGGATAGGAAGGTAGGTTTCCATGATAAAGAGGAAGATATCACATCAAAAGCATGGGATGTCAGGGAATCTATCAGAGCCATCAAGGATGAAGAGTTAGACTAGTTGCTCAGAGGATGAGCAACCCATTCAGTAGGGGGTGATGATGAGCCCCAGAAATCGGTAATTTTATGGGCTCATTTTTCCTCTTATTTCAACTTATTCCATGATTATCATTATTTTATTTTATTCTTTTGAATATATTTGTGCTAATAGAGTGAATTGGGTTAGTCATTTTGCCCTATAGTCTAATGTGTGCTTTATGCTGATTTTTTGGTCAATTTTAGACAAAGTCAAGGGATTTATGAGCAAATGGCAGCCTAAACTTGAGGAAAATAGGGAAGAGGATTTTTAGGGGGGTGTCTTCTTCATTTATGACCTCTTTCCTTGAATCATCCATTAGCAACTGAGAGCACAAAGGTCCACATTCCAAGGGGTAGTGGAGCAAGTAAAGAAGCACTGTTGTTTATCTCTAGTTCTAGGAAGCCGAGTTTCTTGATTTTAGGAGAACTGTTGGAAGACTCTTTTTTTGTAAATAAGGGGGCTTAGAGCCTTAGTAGGTTAGCCAGTCAGTACTAGAATTTTCGCACTTTGGTGCAGCATTTTGTTCAGCCCATTTTCGAGTTCCTTTTTGAGAACAATTTATTTAATGTGACTGTTATTTTTGATAATGGAGATGGAACAATTTTTGAGCTAGCATTGATCTCTTTTAGAGGGCTAAAGCTCTTGGGTTAGGGCCCAACCTAAGCTTCCCAATACCTCTTGCTTTGTACTTATATTTTTTTGCTTCAGTTCATGAGTTAATTTCTGCTACATAGATTCATTTTACTTTGTTAGTTTAGGTTGCTTTTGATGGTTTGCATAGTTGTTTTGTGTTTCATTTTCTCAAGTAGGTTATTGCAGTGAAGGAATAAGATTCAAAAATTCCAACAACAGGCCCTGATCTCCTTTCTCCTTTCCTGAGACTATGATTTTAGGTCAAGGCACTACTGCTGCCACCAAAAACACACTTTTGCTCTTCTATGCAACTGCTAGTGTGATGACTTGATTTGGAGAAGATTAATATATTGGTTCAAATTCAGTTGCCTAGATCATTTCTTGTTCTTTTATCATATATCTCTCTGTATGATTTTCTGTTCACAGGTTACCTTTCAACATTTTCTATTTGCAGGTCAGAAATTAGGTCAAGCTAGAGAAATTTTTGTTTTCATGATATAGTTAGTTCTTTCTTTGCTCAGTTTTGATAAGTAGATGTGCAAATCTCTTGCAGAACACCTCAGCTCACCATCCATCCATAAAGTAGCTAGCATCAGCTCACTTCTATGAGATTTCCCAAGTCATTTGCCACATTTCGCCAATCGGTCCTAATTTCTACATTTTTCTCCATAAGCTTTCCTCTTGCCATTTGAACAAATCCAACCATCACGTTCCCTCTTGATCTTCCTTGACAAGTTCCAGACACCTCAACACCTTTACCTAGCCTTCAATTAACCTTTCCCATCATTTTTCCACCTTCAAAACTCCAAAAATAGCTCTCGGCCTCCTCCTGTAGATCCTCCTATAGATTGTCCTGTAGATCCCCTGCAGCCTCTTGTAGAATTTCCTGTGAGTGGTTTTTCGAAGTCCGATCACTATGGAAGTCTTCAGAAGGTTAGTAGGGGATTCTTAGGACCTATCCACACCTTCCTCACCCTCTGCAAAATCCAACTACATCTTCCTTTGCAAGCAAACCTCTGCACAATCACAACTAGATAAATCACAAGCATAATAATTTCACATAAAAACACTCAAAAGCACAAAAAAATGTTTTCTTCTCATTTCTTTTCAGAAGTAGCTTGAATAAATGCAATTTACCTTTTTAGTAGTCAATGACATTCATTTCATCAGTTTTCATCTCTTTTCCTGCAAAAGTCGGGTTAGTGGGTAAATTAGGGTTTGCGTTACATTTCAGTTTTCCTTTTCTTTCTGCAAATAGAATAGGCTTTGTAGAGTTAGATTTATTTCATCACAATTAAAAGATTCTTTTGAGAACTCATAGAAGTTGGCTTGAGCTCCTAGTGATTTTGCGCCAGCTGACCAAGTGACAGCATGCAGTAAGAGCTAGTACTTATGCATACAACACCATCTCTTCCAAGTTTGTTACGAACTACCGGGTTGATGAAAGTAAAGAAGGAAGCCCCAAGAGTTGCAACATTATTGCTGCAATACTGGTGCTCATCACTTTTCAAAAGTGCTTAAAGGATAATTGGATACAAACACAATCATGGTTGTCACAAAAGAACCAACCATCATGCAATCCAATAAAGATATACTTTGCAACAATAATCAAATTATCATTATGTAAAGTTCAAAGATCAAAATAGAATGCAACAACAAAATATGGTTCTAAAACAAGAACCAACCATGTTGCAATTCAAGTAAAACACTTTGCAGAAGTATGAAGTTATCAAATGATATCATGCAAAGTTAAGCCAATAGCTTCAGTTGGGGGGTATGTTGAGTCTTGAAATTGTCGTTCACTTCCATTACACTTTCATTGTCATGTCCATTATACACCTTCATTTTACCTTCATTTCACTACCATGTCACTACATTCATCTCACTTTCATTATCATTGGGTCACATTTATGTTTTTCCAAACTTTATTAATTCTTAGCATTTTTAAGTCAATTTGTGGTTAAAAATTAGAAAATAATGTGCATATGCTTATACCTAACAAGTGGGATGAGATTGTTGACATGTGTAGGTGAAAAGGAAGCTTCTATAAGACCTTTATGTGGCATCCTAAGGCCAAATTCGAATTTGAGTGGAGAGGATCATGAGGATATGTGTCACATTTCCTATTTGTATTGAAACTCTAAGAAGACATGTGTCTTATAATTTCCTATTTTGATTAGAACTCTAGAGGTATAGAGAGAGATTCATGGATGTTGACATTATGATTCTGGTTTGGCTCTATGGTACAGGTGTTGTACTTAATGGCAACTCACTCTTGTAGTTGATCTCAGTTCAGGCACTCAAAATCATGGAAATTAAGATACCCGCAGGTAATCCTAGAAGAAGCCGCAGATCCGCAGGTACGCAGACCAAGGAGTGCGTGCATGTACGCAGGTGATACATTCAGAAGGTGTGGACCCCAGTTTCACTCTCTCCAATGCATAAAAGCGCGTGCACGTGGGAATCTTCATGAATGGGTCATGGTATTAGCTCGACAATTTTTTATAAAATGATTTTTGTCCATGGTATTGCATCCAAAAGTGTTGATCCCAAGTATTGGGTTCATGGTATTGTGTTATTATGGTCTTGGACCATGTTATTGAGAAGGGCTTGCCTATAAAAAGGAAAGGAGATATCTTGGCCAGACATTGGTGAAATTTGAATATCTTAAGATTTGAAATTTTGGGTGATTGGTTTTTTTTTAAAAGCTAGATCTAAATCAAGGAGATAACTTAAGGTGAATCTATTGACATGTCGTGATCTCTTGGGCACATGAACAGATCTGTGGATCTGACTGACTGTGGCACATTGGAGGACTATAAATTTGGCCCTAATCAGAAGTCCGTAGGCGATCCATAGGTGCAGTGCGGCCGGTACACAGCTCAGTAAAAGGCTCAGTGTGGGAGTACGTTGTGAAGCCAAAGGTGCAGTGCGGGGTACACAGCGCCAGAGAAGGCACAATGCGGGGCACACGCAGCACAGAAAAGGGCGAAGTGCAAGGTACGCAGGCGAGAAGAAGGCACAGTGTGGGTGTACATAGTAAGTCAGAAGTAAAGGTGTGGATCTGAAGAAAAGTACGCAGAGCAGAAGAACAACCAGTGCGGATCTATGCAGTTCAGTCTCAGAAGAGCTGCGGATATATGCAGGCCCCTATTGGTGAAGTTGCGGCCTTATCTTGAAATAATTGTTGATTGTCTTTTATCTATTGCAACAGAGTTTTGGGTTTAGATTTCTGGTATTACTTTTCTGTTTACAACATTCTGAAGAGTTGGGTGATTCATTGGTTCATTGTACAAGGAGATTGGGTGATTTTCATGTACTTGATGATTATTTGATGTTCATGGATCCAGTTTGAAAATTAATGAAACATGGTCCTTAAAAGAGCAAAGGGGGTTGTAGCTCCCTTCGAGGAGAAACTGGAAAACGAGAGAGAGTTGTATCTCTCTGCAGGTTACAGCCTGCATACTCATAAACGACTGCACCAGTACAAGATCATTGTAAAAGGAGTTTCTAATTGAGAGAAGATAGAGACATATTGCAGCAGGTGGTTTTCACTCACATTAGGTTTCCACCTTATATGTGGTGTTCTTTGGTGTGACTATCTGTTTTTCTTGTTCATGCTGATTATTTTATGGTACTAACATACAAAGAATAATTCAAAGTATAAATAAAGAACATATATTGGAAATAATTTGATAATACTGATTCAGCCCCCCTTTGAGTATTTATTTCCAAATTGGTATCAGAGCAGGTCCTTGTGAAGGAGCTTGATCGCTTGAAGGAAGATCCATCATCATGAGAAACTATGAGAGGGAAGCATCGATGAGGCCACCTATTTTGGATGGGACAAACTTCGTATATTGGAAGGTAAGAGTTACTGCCTATCTTCAATCTTTGGGTACAGAAGTTTGGGACATCATAGAAACAGGATATACTTTTCCATCAGCTACTCCTACAGATCGAGCAGAGAAAAAGAAATATGAAACAAATGCAAAGGTAGTGAATACTCTTCTAGGATACCTATCTCAATCAGAATTTGTGAAGGTTATGCAGTATAAATCCACAAAAGAAATATGGGACAAGATTGTTCTGAGCTATGAAGGTGATGATCAGGTAAAACGTGCAAAACTTCAAACGCTCAGGATTCAGTATGAAAATCTCAATATGTATAACGATGAAAGTCTCGCTAACTATTTTCTCCATGTAGATGAGATTGTTAATTGGATGAAAAATATGGGTGAAGAAATAAAATAAGTTGTTGTGGTTGAAAAAGTTCTAAGTTCTTTGTCACCTAGGTTTGAATCTAAAGTTTCTGCTATAGAAGAAAAGGAAAATCTCCAACATCTTAAAATGTCACAACTGCATGGAATTCTAACTCCTTATTAAATGAGGAAAGGAGGTCCATCTCACAGGAGAGAAGCTCCCTTCAAGGCTTCAGGCAAAGGAGAGTACTACGAATCAGGTGAAGAAGAAGAATCAAATTTTGTCAGAAATCTTCAACGAGGTAGTAGACGGTTCAGAGGTAAGTTGCCCTTCAAATGCTTTGCTTGTGGAAGAGTAGGTCACTATGCTGCCAAATGTCCTCATAAGGATAAGATCGACAAGGGAAAGGAACCTATTAGATGGAACAAGAAACAGAATGCAAATAAGAATAGCTACTACACTCATGAAGAGAGTGACAGTCTATCAAATAGTGATGAAGATGAACGAGGTAATGACTATAGACTTTTGATGGCATTTGAAGATGATGATTACATGGATGCACAGTGCGGGTCTACGCAGTAAGTCAGAAGTGAAGGTGTGGATCTGAAGAAAAGTTCACAGAGCAGAAGAACAACCAGCGTGGATCTGCGCAGTTCTATCTCAGAAGAGCTGCGGACATATGGAGGCCCCTGTTGGTGAAGTTGCGGTCTTATTTTGAAACAATTGTTGATTGTCTTATATCTATTACAGCAGAGTTCTGGGGTTAGATTTTTGGTATTCTTTTCCATTTACAACATTCTGAAGAGTGGGTAATTCATTGGTTTATTGTACAAGTAGATTGGGTGATTTTCATGTACTTGATGATTATTTGATGTTCAAGGATCCAGTCTAAAAATTAATGAAACATGGTCCTTAAAAGAGCAAAAGGGGTTGTATCTCCCTTCCAGGAGAAACTGGAAAACGAGAGAGAGTTGTAGCTCTTTGCAGGTTGCAGCCTGCGTACTGGTAAAGGACTGCACCAGTACAAGATCATTGTAAAAGGAATTTCTAATTGAAAGAAGATAGAGACATATTGCAGCGGGTGGTTTTCACCCACATTGGGTTTCCACCTTATATCTGGTGTTCTTTGGTGCGACTGTCTGTTTTTCTTGTTCATGCTGATTATTTTATGGTACTAACATACAAAGAATAATTCAAAGTATAAATAAAGAACATATATTGGAAATAATTTGATAATACTGATTCAGCCCCCCTTTGAGTATTTATTTCCAATACCTTTCTCTCTATTGTTGGATGAGTTCCACTTCTCCTCAAGTAACTCCTCCCTTAGGGAATTTGATTTTCTTATTATTGGGTAAAGGAATGAATATATTTTCTAACTCCTCTCCTTCTCATCTATTTAATAAAGAAAAAAGTGAGAACTGAGAGTAGCATGTTCATTGTGAATAAGAAAGATCTTTTAGTGTGGACTACAGTGATGGAGGAGGAAGAGAATGTGTGAACCACATGATATGTAAGAGAAGGAGAAGATATTGGAGTAAAAGGCATGTCCACTTAAACATCAACTAGATGAGGCATTGGTGACTTTATGCATTCTTATTCTCTGTCTACTCTACTCAAAAATTGAAGAAATATAATAGAAGAAGAATTGTTTAGGTTTTCCCCCTAGGGGTTTTTCGCGGTCATTGGAAGAAAATATAATTGTGTCATATTTGTTCTTGGTTCTCTACATATGATCCTTAACTTTATGTTCTATATATAATCATTGATCTCAAATGTTTTGAAGAAGAAATCCACATTTTATTTAATTGTAACATTGAGCATTCAATTTTCTCGGAAGCACATTTAGTTATTTGCAAATTACATTCAAATCAATGTAAAGTACATTCTATTATATTTATATTTTTGAAAAGTAAATTTACTTCTATTCAGTTTTCTGCAAAGTACGTTCAACTTTTTGCATAGGACTTTGATGTTTTTGCACAGAGCTTTCATATTTTAAAATAGTATATAGCATAATGAGTAAAGTATTTTTGTCCCAATACAACACCTATGGTTGTATTTGAAGCATTATTAGAAATATCAAGCGGATGGGACCAATTTTTCCCTCTTGAAATTGGTGTCTCAAAATTTATGTTTCAACAATTCAAAAGCTTTTTAACAAATATAATTCCAATGAAATTCACAACTTTTAGTGAGTAATTTGAAAAGTGGTGAAACAATATTTGTGAATTTTTTTATAAAACTTCTATATTAACTCATGAATCTAAGAAAACTTCTAACATCTCTTTAACATGTTGCTACTGAAATTTTAGAGATAACCTCAACCTTTTATGAATCTACATTGATTCTAACACCCGAATAATTCCTGTGCTAAAAATCAGAATGATTTTTTAATGACATAATGAAATATTAACTTCCTCACATATAATAAGGGAATTTTCCAAATTCTCCATATACCCTACAAAATTATTCTGATAAAGAGTAAAATCATCCATATAAGCTTCTACAAAATCATCGATCAAGCGAGAAAAGATAGCTAATATTGCTCTATGAAGTGTAATAGGGGAATTATGCAAAAGAAAAGGGCATTCCATGTAAGCATACATACCCTATGGACATGTAAAATTTATCTTATATTTGTCTTCTTATGGAAGTTGAATGTGATTTTATGTGCTGAGTCCATCAAGAAAAGAGAAATACTTCTTCGCTTCTAATTTAATACTTGATCATTAAATGGTAATGAGAAATGATCTTTAGAGTTACTTTATTTAATTATCCATAATCTATGCATACTCTCCACCTTTAAGAAAAACTCTCCACTTTTAAGTTTTCTTAGGCACTCTAAGTAATGGTGAAACCCATTGGATATCTCAAATTATGTAAATAAAATTCACATTGAGAAATTTTTGTAACTCATCTTTAACAATCTCCCTCATATTATGATTCATCATTCCTTGAGGTTGTCCTACAGGTTCGACACTCTCTTGTATGTAAATTTTACACATACATCTATTTGAATTAATTCCTTTCATGTCAATATATTCCCATGCAAATATAGAGGAATGTTTTTGTAGCATATTTATTAACTATTTCTTTCAAAATTCCTCGAAGTTATTGTCAATGTCTAATGTTTTAAGTGGACACATTTCTATAAGAGCACTGCCAAACCTTTCCATTGAGTTTAATAACATTTTAGATTGTGAAGACGAAAAGTATTCAATATTGAATTATTCTTGAAAGTTTTTCTCTAATATATGGACACAATAATTTTGTTCACAATATGATGAAGAATAATGATTATTCATTAAATTCACTAATTAATCTTCCTCATAATTTTGTGAGATAGTTTAAACTAGTTTAATATCTTCATAATTTCCATCATCTCCTTCAATTCATTTCCCATTCTATTATTCAATTATTTTTCATACTCGCACATATGCTATGAACATTTTAGTGATATTTCCACTTGAAGTGAACATATCACTAGACTTGCAACATATGAATGCATCAATATTGGCTAACCGTGGCCTACCAAGAATCACGGATGTCATCATAGATTAGTTTTTGTTGTTAGTATCATAAAATAAATAGGACACTCCCATGGATATAGGAGTACTTATACATATTCTAATATACCCTTACACTTGAGAACATCTATATCTTCTAATTCCAATAAAGTATGATTATATTGAATATTAGTTAATTTCACCTTATCCATTGTATTATTTTGAAATAATGTTTATATTTGCACATAATACAGTCAAAGTGTTTGGAATTTCATTTCCATTGGTATGCACCTTTACAATTGGATTAAGTGGATCTAAGTATTTTTCAATTTTTGGTTTTTCAATCACAATGCTTTCAATATTTTTGGTCAATTTCACTCTTTAGAATTATTTTCATTTTTTGATAGGATTTTCAATACATAACTCCTTTACTTCTTTTGGAAAAATAGTGATCTCCTTTAAAGGTTGAGGCAATGGAATTTTGATCCAAATATTTTCCAATTCATCTAACATGTTATAATCACATAAAACTATTTTCTTATCTATACCTTCATCAATTTGTAATCTCTTCGAAAAGGCGGGATTTTGTAAGGAAATAGATCATTGCTTAGCTATATGAATTTTAGGAATTGATTTTATTTTGTTTTCATCTATTTGTGTACAAATATATTCCTTCTAAGGAGAAATTTCTTGTTGAGGATTTTCCTCCTCTTCACGAGATTTATCCTCTTTATATTCTTGAATGACAACAAGGGGTATTTCATTATATAGAAATTGAGGAGATCTAACTTGGACGTCATTTAAATATAGAAGAGCTATTATATAAGCTTGAAGCATTTCAGCTTGCATATTACAAATCAATTGTTAAGGCACTTTATTATTGGGATTAGGGAGTAGATAAGAAGGTAATTAATTTAATTGAGGAAATTAAGTACGTGGTAATTGAAGGGGTTGACTTGTAGTCAATTGATGTTGGAATTATGGATGGGCATGTTTTGGAGGCTTGGGTGCAGAATAATTTTGAGCTTGATATTGAGGATATTATTAGAAATATTGAGGGTATTCGGTGTTTCTACCATAAGAACGTTGCCATCCCTTTGACCAAGATGAGTTTTGTGGATCACATGGCCATGTCTTCCATAGTAGGGTTGTGCTCCAATCACTTTGTGGTTGTGCATAACAAGGAATTTCTCAATTAGGATATTGTGCCATACCTATTTGACAAGGCTCCTAAGGTCTTCTATGAACAACATAACAAGGTTGTTTTGTTTGACTTATCCCAACATCCTTTTGGAAAATAAACATGAGTGTTGATATTAAAGTGAAGTCCTCTGTAGCATGAATCTCTGCACATATAAAAAAAATCAATATTGTCAACAGAACATTCTCATAATGAATGTTTATACCTACATCTAGGATAGAAAATAGAAAAAGTAACATTTTCAACTTTTTTCTTGTTTTGTACTCTTAACATATCAATTTGTTCACTATTCTTCAGCACCACATGGTTGAGGGCTCATATGGAGTTTCTACCCTATCTAATCAGCCTTTGGGATGTAGATCAAGATATCTTCATTATCCTAGGGCAAGAATTGGGAGGAAATGGGCATCTAATTCATCACCAGATTATCGTGGGGAAGAGAAGCAATTCAAGTCTTTGGATCTCGCTAAGGAGGTGAGAGTACTAGGAGTCTAGTCTAGAGATACTATCGTGGTGTCGAGATAACTAAAGGAGGAAAGGTGAAGATTGCAACAATCACCAACAACCTCATTCTTAGAATAATTTTGTTCACCATTGCACATGTATCTAGAACATCAGATGTGCATGAGGCTTCCAAGTCTCAATTTCAATATGATATCACATGTTTGACCCCAACCATCTTCCACTAGTGCAAAGGCACCTTGGCGAACATGAAGCAACAAATTTCCAACTGTAAGCATAAACACCTAAAGAAGTTTGGGTCTTGTTCTATACTAGTCACCTTCTTCTTGGAGTGAGTGATCCTCTTCTAGTAGCAGTGGGTAGAAGTACCACATCCTATCCCACAAGATCTGAGGCTCCTAAGATGGAGCCAACTCATGCTTCGAGGAGGCATAGGTCAACATATGCATTATCCACCATAATTATTCACTTGGCTTGAATGCTAACTGCTTGTGGTAGATGGTTACACTTAATACGACTCGAATTTTAGAGGGGATTGAGATCTGCCTCTACCACTAGGTGAATAGTGGACTGACGCAGGTAAAAACTCATATTTTTATTTTTTCAAGTTTTATGATTTTTATAAAAGTATAAGATAAGACTCAACTTATGATAAATGTGTAGATGTGGGACCAAATATACCATGAGACATGTTCCCAATAATACATTGAGGTGCCCATCCGATAGTGGGTGAAGACTACGAGGAAGGGGCTGACCCCTTAGAAAATACGGAGTGCAATCTAGAGGCAATCACTCGACGGGTTCTAGATTATGCCACTATGAACAATGTTTCACTAAATTGGTAGCGATATACTCTGGGAGTCTCTGTGAGACTGCATCGACTGCTAGGCCATGTAGTCTGATATTTTATCTAGTCTTTTACACATTTTGTAGGGTTTGAAAGCCAAATGTGTGAGAACACTCTATTTTCTCACATTTTCATGTAACTCTAAAGAATATGTGATATATATATGCATTTTTTATTCCTACTTATGAGTTCATAACATGATTCAATTTTTACAAATGCCGTAAATGTCTATCAAGAACAAAATTTGCCAATGCGTCAGTTAATGTATTTAAATTATGTGGAATATTTTGATATGTAATATAATCAAAATTTCTTTCTAGCAATGTAACACATAGATACATGCGCAATATTTGTGGATTTCTCACTAAGTAATGATTGTTTAATTGTAACACAACTTGCTCTGGATCCAACTTGACAACTATATCCCTAATTCCAAGACAAACTACTTCTCACAGGAGTTCAATAACTCCACTATATTCAAAAATATTATCGGTTGTTCAAACAAGGAAGATACTTTCTAAGTTAATAAGCTCGACATTAGGGTCATACAGTACCTATGTTGTGGAAGAGGGGTTCTGCGTGCTACAATAAGTACCATCAGCAGAACGATTGTAATGACTAACATCAAGATCATCGGGGACAATCCTTAGTGTAATGATCCTCCTCATAGATGAGGCAAGGATAATTCTACTTTCTTCTAGAATCATCATCAATAGAAGATTTAGGAGGGTCTTGTTTTAGGGCATCAAATTTGGTCTTGCCTTTTGATGAGAAAGAGTATTGCAACAAGAATGATGCAACTCCTAGTGCTACAAGCTTTAATTTATCAACCTAGGGTTTGTATAAACTTCGAGGTGACAGTATTGTATACACAAGTAAAATTGATGGTTTTGTCTTTTGTTACTATTCAACTCACGAGAGAGCATTATGGTTTTCATGTCAGAGTTCTATGGATTTAGAAGAATCCTGATAACTAATCAAAGAAAGACGAATATACTCTAAGAGAAATCTTGTCTACTGTAATAAGGAAAATGACTTAAATCCTATGCTAAAAAGACTCCATTCGATAACTAACTGCTGAGAAACTATGCTTTACAAGAATGCCAATCTAACATGTATGAAATGATACTATCCTAACCATGGAAGTATGAACCCTAATCTCTTTTCATGATATGGCATGAGGATTATGGATGTTGGAGAATGGTTGGGAGTTTTGGGAGACCCTCAGGTACCCTTGTGTTGCTTCGTACAATTTTCACTCAATTTTGGCCTTAAATGAGTCCACTATAGGAAAACCTACTAGATGTACTAAAAACCTACATGATTCGCTCTATTTCTACACGATATAGCAGAGAGGAGAATGGTTGGTGCTAGATGTGATTGAAGGCTTAGGGAAGGAGGCTGATAGGTGGAATGGAGTGAGAAAATTCCTAGGGTCACTTAGAACTCAAAACCGAGGTTAGGAGATGGTTTTGCTTGCTCATCATGCTTGGAGGAGTTTCTATGTAAAATGATGAAATTGGTGAAGGTCTTTGTGGAAGCAAGGAATGAATATGGATGGATGACGTTGGAAGGTGGTTTCTTGCTATGGTATATATCTCTGGTTATGAAACACTTTCTCTATATGAAACATTGTTATTTTCCAAGAAATCATGTAAACAAGAAGAATTAGAATAAGCTAGAAAAAGAAAGTTTAATTAGCTAACTCTCTACTTCATGCATGAGGAAAATTTCATAATGAAATGGAATCATTGATGATATCTATTGTAATACTAAATATGGAAGAGATGGTAGTTAATTCCTACACTTTCAAACTTATCAAATTCTAGTTCAAGTACAGTAAATCCTAAATGTTATGAGAAAATAGAAATCTATCTTTTTGGGGCTTCATAGGGGTCCTTTCCTCAAATCATGATCCACGAAGGAAGAGGTGAGGCCAAGACACCTACTAGAATATTTGTGATGCATGTTTCCCCTTGTAACCTGGTACTGAGGTAGAGCACAAATGGAAGCAAAGTAATAAAAATTAATCAAATCTACATTTCCTGCAATGAAATACTTCTAAGGAAAGTTTAATCATGGATTTATGAAACCAATCTAGGCATACATATACAAGAAGAGTAGCCTTTCCTTACAGGGTTGGGCCCTAACCAAAGAGCTTCATCCCTCTGAGTCAAATGAATACTCAATCATAAAAAATCTCATTCTCATTAACAAAACAGAAAATTCCATAGCAATTTCTTCCACAAGTCTGGAGCTAAAAAATAACCAGTGTTTTTAAAACAAAAAACTGAATCCTAATGAGGCACTATGCCTATTTTATATACAATTGAAATCTGAAACGACTTCCTTAAATCTAGGGAGGCCCGACTCCCAAACTCGAGATCAACTAAGTCTTTGACTATCACCTACTCGGCTGCCTTTTGATCTTCATGAATTGGCTGCTTGTACTCTAAGTTGGTGTGATTAAGAGAGGAATATTTGGATGAGGGAGGAGTAAATGAGGAGGATTTACCTCCTACAAGCACTCTCCCTTGTCCCATTCAATTTACAAACCTTAATCTTCCAAAATTCCTCGATTTAATCTTCCAAACCTACATTCAATGCATATTAGTCCACTAGGCGTAATACCCCACTTTAACTTATGTCATTAAACAAAATATAATCAAAACATGTAATAAATTGTGAGAAGAGTTTATTTGACTAAGCTAGGAGTTCACTTAAGGTACATATAGTTACCCAATGATGAGGCTAATCATGATCCCCCTATTTAATCAATTGTACTCTTTAGAATTATTTTCATTTTCTTCTAGGATATTCAAGACACAACTCCTTTATTTCTTTTCGAAAAATAGGATTTCCTTTAAAGGTTGAGGCAATGGAATTTTGATCCAAATGTTTTCCAATCCATCTAAAATGTTATAATCACGTAAAACTATTTTCTTATCTATACCTTCATCAATTTGTAATTCTTCAAAAAGGGATGATTTTGCAAGGAAACAGATCATTTCTTAGCTATATGAATTGTAGGAAACAGATCACCGCTTAGCCTTAATTTCCTTACTTTCAATGCACTTATCGAGATAGTTAATGCACATAATGATATACTTCTTTTTCTTGGATGGAGCATCAATAGTTCCAACGAAGTCCATGCCCCACTTTTCAAATGGCTCAAAAATCATTTCAGGTTGGAAAGGCATTTCATCTCTTGGAGCACGCTTTCCCATCCTTTGGCAGCAATCACATTTCAGGAAAAATCTATTCCAAAGCATTTAGGAGTACTCAGAATTCAGAAAGATGGCTATAATGTTGTGTATCTCTCCAAAGTATTGAATTGTACTCCTCAAGTATTTGACATGTATGCACCACAATCTCCATTAACAAGTGATGTTGTTCAAGCCCAAAATGGTGGATGATACTTATGTATAGGTACAACACCTCGAGAACATAGGTCTGAAAAGAGCACAATCTAGTGGATCAAAGAAAAAAGAGAGACAAGACACTTCTAAGGATGGGAAGAAGAAACAAAAAGGGGGAAAGGATAAAAATATGGTAGTCACAACACATGAGTGCAAAAATCCTAGTAACCATTACAACGTTGATGGTGATACAGAGCAGAGGTTTTGGAAGTTGCATTGAGAGCTAAACTCAAAGAACATGAAGAAAGATAATAAGAAGAAGAAAATCATCGCGATTAATTCACACAACCAAGTTGAAAAAAGCTTAGACATGGATGAGAAGATCGCCTATACATTAGTTCAAAAGGAGGTGAATCTGGGTATCCTTCAACAACACGAAGAGAAAGAAATGACCAAACTCTTTCATGTAAAGATACAAGTCAACAAGATGAAGATTGTTGCTCTGTTTGACTCAGGATTGTAGGAAAATCTCATTGCAGCAGATCTAGACAAGATGTTAGGGATGGAGTGATCATCCGAACCCATGTCCGTTGGGATGGGTACATAAGGATGCAAAGCTTAAGGTAAAAAATTAGTGTAAACTTACATTTGTTATGAGTGTTTATTTTATTGATGAGGTAGATCTGTCTGTGGTTCCCCTTGATGTATGTGGAGTTGTGTTTTGCAGTCCACACATGTACATGTCTCATGCTATATTCATGGCGAGAGCTAACTAGTACCATCTCATCAAGGATTAAATATTGTTCATCATCAATGTGCATAAATAAAAGTAAAAAGTTTCAATCGTACGTGGCAACAAAGCCAATAAATTGATTAGTTCAAGCAAGAAGTATGTTTTATTTCTTTTAAGAGAAAATTAGTCTATAGACGACTCAATGAGAGGTAAGGCATCCTTAGAGGGGTGTACTAAGAAAAAGAAAACAACAATTGGGGGAGTTTTTATAGGAATACAAGGATGTGTTCCTAAAGCCTAAAGGGATAGATCCTAAGAGAGAAGTGGAGCATGGGATCTAGCTATTTTCACACTCCCCATTGCCAAATATTCAATTGTACATGAAGTATGCTATAGAAACAAGTGAGGTGAAGAAATAGTTACAACAACTGTTGGAACATGGTGTCATTTGATTGAGTACATCACCTAGTGGGTCACCCATCATCATTGTGCCAAAGAAAAATGGGACCTCACACATTTGTAAATATTATAGGGCATTGAATAAAATCATGCGCAATAAGAGATACCCCATGCCCTAGATAGACGATGTGCTAGATCACTTGCAACAAACAAATTATTTCACTAAGCTAGACTCAAAGTCTTGATATCACCACATTCTATTCAAAGAAGAAGATACATGGAAGAGCAGCTTCAAAAACACACAAGGTTTGTATGAGTTGTTAGTTATGTCGTTCATCCTCTATAATGCAACAACTAAATTTATGACATTAATGAATGATGTCAAGAAGTGTGAGTTTGCACAAGAATCCTTGATGTATTTGGGATTTTTGATTGGTGGAGGAGAATTGAAGATAGATCCTTCAAATATGGAGGTCATCATGAAATGGTTGGTGACTAAAAATGTTACTAAGGTTATGAGTTTCATTGGAGCACCACAATACTTGAGGACATTCATACCCTTGTTTTCAGGATTATCAACACCACTCCACGCCATAAAAAAAAAGTGGGAGGAGTTTCTAGTGGGGAAAAGGGTAGTAGAATGGTTTTGATGAGTTAAACAAGAATATAAGTGAAGCACTATTTCTCGCATTACGAAACTTGCAATGGCCCTTTGAACTGGAGACATATTTGACTAGTTATGTTATGTGAATTCTCTTTATGCGAGTAGGAAGGCCTATTTTCTACCATTCTAAATTATTTCTTCGAGGAGTTCTTAACTACCCTACCTATGAGAAGGAGCTCTATGCCATGGTGCAAGGTGTGAAGAAGTGGAAGAACTACAAGCTACAGTAACTTTAGGCCCATAATAAGCTACAACACAGTAGGCACTACAAGTGGAAGGGGTTTTTGCAGCAATTTAATTTGGTGATTAAGTATAAGAAGGGCAACACAAACAAGTTGGCCAACATGTTACCAAGGCCACCAACATCAAAGATTACAACTTTAGGGACTCTTATGCACATGGAACCATTCACAGATGATGCATACAGAGAGGAATATTTAGAAGATGATGGTTTAATAGGTCATGAGAGTAGCAAACAACTCATCCATTTGATATTCTATAAATGAGACATGTTTTTAATGTCATACATTTTTTCATTAAATCTCATGAGTAGAGATCTCAAGACCTTTCGAACAATGATATATTTTTTCAAAACTTCACACACTCCTCGAATCATATTGGTAACTTCATCAATTCTGAGAAATTATTCTTCCACGCTTTCTTCTCTATGCATTTCTGAGATTTCAAAAGTCATTTTTAAGGTTTGATGTTTTTCATTTCTAACTCTATCATCTCCTTCATGAGTTTGATTGAGATTTACCCATACTTATGAGTTTCATTGGAGCACCACAATAATTGAGGAGATTCATACCCTCGTTTTCAAGATTATCAACACCACTCCATGCCATAAAAACAAGTGGCAAGAGTTTCTAGTGGGGAAAAGGGTAGTAGAATGGTTTCGATGAGTTAAAGAAGAAGATAAGTGAAGCACTATTTCTTGCATTACCAAACCTGCAATGGCCCTTTGAAATGGAGACATATTTGACTAGTTATGTTATGGGAGTTGTCTTGATGCAAGTAGGAAGGCCTATTTTCTACCATTCTAAATTATTTCTTCAAGGAGTCCTTAAGTACCCTACCTATGAGAAGGAGCTCTATGCCATGGTGAAAGGTGTGAAGAAGTGGAAGAAGTATCTAATAGGAAAGGAGATAATAATCCACACAGGTCACGAGTCGTTACAGTAACTTTAGGCCCATAATAAGCTACAAGAGAGTAGGCACTGCAAGTGGAAGGGGTTTTTGCGGCAATTTAATTTGGTGATTAAGTATAAGAAGGTCAACACAAACAAGTTGGTCAACATGTTATCAAGGCCACCAACATCAAAGATTATAGCTTTAGGGACTCTTATGCACATGGATACATTCACACATGATGCATACACAGAGGAATATTTAGAAGATGATGGTTTAATAGGTCATGAGAGTACCAAACAATTCATCCATTTGATATTCTATAAATGAGACATGTTTTTAATGTCATACATTTTTGCATTAAATCTCATGCTTAGAGATCTCAAGACCTTTTGAACAATGATATTTTTTTTTAAATCTTCACACACTCCTCTAATCATATAGGTAGCTTCATCAATTCTAAGAAATTATTCTTCCACACTTTCTTCTCTATGTATTTTTAAGATTTCAAAACTCATTTTTAAGGTTTGATGTTTTTCATTTCTAACTCTATCATCCTCTTCATGACCTTGATTGAGGTTGAACCATAATTCATTAGAAGACTTCTAGTACATAGTTTTTATGATTTGAAACTCACTATCACAAAGAGAATGAAAGTCTTGGTTTTAGCATTATTTCCATATAGGCTTTTTAGTGTGAGGGAGATTAGGGACATCATAATCTACTAGAATAAAAATGTAAACATCTACTCTTAGCGACATAAGATAAGCTTCCAACTCAACTTTCAATAAGGCATAGTTTGTACCATGAAAGACTGGTATCATGCTTGGGTAGGTACCTTGACTCTCTTGCCTAGACATATTCTTCATGAATCTACCTTTGAGTGGTTAGAATGTGTTCATGAAGAACGTTTCTCTAACAACAGTTATTGTAATAACGAATTACTGAGAGGAGCGGTGAATCATTAATAGTTTCATTCATAAAAAGTGCAAACCTTCAATTATTTTCACTATTGTTAGTGATTTGAGAGAGCATTCATACTACGATAAACATGAATAGAAATATAAGACATTCAAATACGAGAAATGAACAACATACACGCAAAATGACACAGTTATTTTTATGTAAAAATGAGTGTGAGAAAGCCACTAATATGTTTTTTATTATGATGTAATTTAATCACCCACTTATTTGCATGAATTTTTTGTGAGCACCCATTCCCAGGAGGCCCCAATACACTTCAAATAGAAAGATACAACTTTACAAGAGGCACCAACCTCTTATGAATGTAGGAAACTACCTTCTCTAGTCATTGTTCTTCCTTTAATACAATTTTCAAATTGAAAATAGAGGATAATACATTTAGAGAAAAACATAAATATTGTATACTGCAGTACCAACTCCTTTCATTCATCTCTATAACTCTCCTTTGAAGCATGATTGTCGTTGCTCAACTACCTCTACTCACCACCATATTCTTCACTCTCTCTCTTACACACTCACAATGCTGAACAATTAAAATCACACAAATTCTATTTTCACTTTGTTTAATTACTCAACACATTGTTGCTCCTCTGTAGCACTAGAAATGCATGGCTTGCCATACTATATTCAGACATGGGAGAAGAGTTAATGCAAAAAAAGGGTTGTGGATTGTTTTATATGTTGAGAATTAAGTCAGATTCAAGCTATTGAATCAAATAGCTTCTCCATTAATAACTACATGTACTCACAACATGGCTCTTCGTTTTTTCTCTTCAAGGGGCATAGGAGAACAGGAGAATAATACCACAAAGACTCATTTTCATTTAACTCATGATAGCCTTCAATAAAGCTGAGGGGTGACCAATAGTGCTTCACAAAGGTCTTCATTAAATTTCTCATGTGCGTCATAGTCCTTCACTAACTTGAATGAGTGCTCTCAGCAATTGTATTTACTTCCATTCATAATTCCCATATGTCAAGTCATTTATCTAAATCCTAAAGGCTTTCCATTAGCACCATTATTAGTTTTGTGGATTTTTCGCTTTAGCTCGCCTTAGTTGTTTTAAAGTAATGAGACCACATGTTGTGAGCACTCGCTAGGCCTTTAGGTGCCAAGGCCCTAACTTTTAAACCCTTCATCGGCCAAGTTACTCTCTTAATGCATCTCCACCATTGGTATCATTTCTACGAGAAATGAAAAAGGCTTGGCACTAAGGTGAGAGCTCCCAAGCCCAACACTTTTATCTTGACACTTCCTGAAACTCCATAAAGAAATTATTGCAAGCTCCTCTTACAGAGATCATATGTCACCTAGGGCCTACGATGTTATCATTAGCAATTAAGAGACTGTGGGAGGATGAGATGTTTTACTGATGTGTCTTTTCGCTTACTTCCTAGCACATTCACTTTGAGCACAATTAACAAACTTTCTCACTCTTCAGAGTAGGCTTACCAATCCCATGGGGTCCTCCTTTGGCACTCCCGGTCATAGACTTCATATTATGGCTTAAGTGCTAATATTTGTTGCATCTCATCTCAATGCTAGGATGGTTGACATCAAATGCCAACATTCCAAGTGCCACCAAAGTTTCAGACAATATCAATTATCCAACATCCCTAGGATAGCTAGAAAGGATATGCAAATAAGAAGATAATGCATAATGCAAAAAAGTGGGAGAACATGTATACATCCAAGTAAAACCAAAAACGAGTGCATTTAGATTAGGAACTTGTGCTAAATTGGTGCCAAGGTTTTGTCCACAATTAGAGATATTAAATGGAGTTGCCTTGGTGGCCTACCTCCTTGTGCTACCAAGCCATATGAAAGTGAATATTGTTTCACATGTCTCTTTATTGAAAATGTATGTCCATGATAGTTTTCACCAAATTGATTAAAATTTTCTGCAAGTGGATCCAAGACAAGAGTTGTAGGTTGAACCACTACAAGTATTAGATAATAGAGAAATTATGCTAGAGTCATTACCTACATTAAACTGCAATGGAAGCACTTCTTGTAGGAGGAGGCCACCTAAGAGATGGAGGGTAAAATTCTTACTCTTAATATTAAGATAAATATATTAATGTCCCTAAAAGGTACTCTCCAAGTGAGTATAGTAGAGATGTTGCAAATGTAATGTTTATTTTGACTAAGCCAAATTACATAAAAATAAAACAAAAATAACCCTATAAAAATAAAATAATAATCAACAATGACCCATGGTATTGAGAAGTCATGGTATTCAGGTCGAATATAATCTATTTAAAAGTGTAAATTAAACAAGCTTTCTCTTTGGATGCCAATAAATTCCATCCCTTTGAGTAGGTGATAGCTCCGTCATTAAGATTGATCTAGGTTGATTTAATTTTCCCCTTTAAAAAAACTGTATTCCGTACCTTCAAACATTATTATATTTATTAATATTATATTTATTTTATTTTGACATAATTTAAAACTTTACATTACATCACATTACTCTTGTTATTTAACTTATTTATTTGTTTATTTTTTTATGTAATTTAGAGGAAAAAATATCAAACATTACTTATCTATTGTGCTAAAAAGAGCGTCTCTCAACACCATTATTAATAATATAA
>APFE031538233.1:0-15035 GCA_000404065.3 Pinus taeda | reverse complement strand
TGGATCGACTTGTACTCCGAGTGAAGATCGAACGAGTGTTGAAGACCCCAGATCTAGTTTCATCCATCTGGGCTATGATATATTCAGGAATATAAAGACATCAAATGTACATCATTGCCAAATAGATGATCATCCAAATCAAAGGATGATGAGTCTGAATCATCAGTCTGCTACACAGGCAATTGTCTGTCCTATGTACATGAAAATGAATTTATAAAGTTGAGCATGGGAATGCCCGCCTCAGCTAGATCATGAAAAATATTATGAAGATAATGTATTTTATTGTATCTTATTACAGGTCGCCTCCCAGCTTGAAAAAACTTCTGATCCTCATGATAAAGAATTTCACTCGACATCAAAAGATTAACGACCTCATGCTTTAGGGGGCAATTGTTATAGACAGTTTTGGTCACTGCAACCCCAATCATAAATGTCCATAAACTAAGGGCTCCTAGGTCCCTAAAAGTGTTGCTTCACTACCTAAAGGAACAAGGTCAGCTGATTACATCATCTCCCAGAAGTTCTCCACTAAAAACTGCTCAGAAATTGTCAAAACTAGACCATACTGAATACCCAGTGCAAAGGGTGTGATGCATATCACCTTCCCAGTGCAAAGGGTGTGATGCATACTAGATGGCCCCTCTGTAGGGTGCGATGGGCGAGAATGGACAAATGGTAGAGACAGTTTGCGAGGTGGAAGATCATAGAATCTTCCATAAGCTTCCCCTCTGACACTTGCCTCTCTGTTTTCGACCAAGGATGAGTAAGAGACCATCAGTCTCCAAGTGGAATCAAGAACTATAAGAGAGAGGACACTAATCAAAACCCCAGAAGATGACTCACCCCCCTACAATCATCTATATATGGATCCCTCATCACAGAGATACAAAGGCTGGAATCTTGTATGTTGTAGAGAAGTGTTGTTGGTTTTCTGGTGAAACTTCATTGTGTTGGGTGATCTAAGCTTTACTTGAGGTGAATAAGGGCTTTCTTGCTAGAGGATGATGCTGGGTCGGAACTATTGGTTGTAATCCTCTTGTTATTCTTGATATTAATAAAGCTATTCGAGTTTTCCTCCATATTCTTGTATGTTTGATTGTATATGCATTTGTGTGGTTAATACATATTTGGCCCTGTGTTATTTATGAATGTAGATCTCTGTCCTTCGATAGTATTATGCTGCTTTGATTCCACAGGTGCTCTTTGAAGCTGGGCACACGAAGAAGAAGCGGCAAAGATCTATCAAGAAGGAGAGGAATCAAGTAAGGAACCAAGCACAAGACTAAGGTTGGTGTCCTTTGTTCCACTCTTATATATTTTCATAAAGGAAAATGAAAGTAGTCTTTACTTGTTTGTTTCTAAGATAGCTACCAGTCTTAGTGGGAATAGCAACTCCGAGTGGACACTATTCTCGGTAATAATCTAGAAGGTGGGAACGATGATGATAATATTCCCACGGTGTCTCTCGTATCATCATTGATTGGACGATTCCTTCATTTGTAGAATGTATACATGAAAAAGGATCCGAAGAGGTACCATATTCTAAAGATCTATCTACCCATACAATTGTTGAGTGTGGATTAGGGTTTACCGCACAAGCCTGAAAAATTGATTGCTATGATGATTCAATGGGGCTTGGTAACAATGCCCCGCTATGACCATCAGTTTCAAAGTAATTGGAAATCTTTGTAAAATCATATGATGTCGAAGAAATCATGTTGCAAGTCTCTACTCTTGCCACTTCCGCCAAACTAGATGGTGACGGGAGGGCAAAAGTGCCCATTAAAGAAGGATCTTTAAGGAGACCTACTCCAACACTTTGAAATGACAGTGGGTTTTCGTGTATCAACTGAATGCTTCCCGTAGCTTGTGAAGTATTGGAAAAGAAGGCTAGATGATCAATGACTATGATTCCACCCGTAAAAGGGAATACAATTGTACGAAAATATGTGGAAACAACAGTAGCCATAGCATATACCCAAGGGCTTCCTAGTAAAATGTTGTAATCAAGGAGTTTGTCAACTACCTCAATGTCAATAGTAATTGTCTTGCCCCCTATTTTGATTTGAAAGTTACTTAAAATCCCATATGGAGTATATGTACTTCCATTAAAGGCTTTTAATGTAGTTGGTGATCGTGACAAAGGCGGTGAACCAAGTGTTTTCCAGCAGCTCATGGACATAATGCAAGTAGATGCCCACTCATCAATAATAGTTTGGTGAATGTTCTTATTAAGAGCTTTTACTTGTATTAGGAAAGCTAATTGTGCTAGTAACTGTGGTGAATATCCCACATGGTTGAAAACCACAAGATTTGAATCCGTAAGATCTATTCCACCTATCGTTGACAATAAAGCTTGCTTATGGGAGGGGAAGTTTTGCAACACCTTGAGTGTCGACATAGCAGAAGGTGATTGAGCTAGATCTTCCACTATATTATAGTTTTGAGCTGCTCGAGCATGAGGATTGAATGTTGATTTGTGCACAACTCTCTTTGGTGGCTTTATCGTCAATTCAGGTACAACTGGTGGAACAAATTCTAATGAAGTCGAGGTTGAAGTACTAGGTTGATTAGTGGCTTGGTTATTCAACAATGACAAATTTCCATAATCTTTGTTTCTTGTTGACACCAAAACATCATTTTGTGGATTTTTTATGGATAACATAAGCACTTGGGATGTGGAAGCATGGCCATTTGTAACCAAATGTGTCTGCGGGGTTGGAAACAGATCTGTCAATACTGCTGATGCGGTTGAAGTCTTTAAAAGTTTAGACACCTCAAAGTGATGTGGACAATCTCTTGTATAATTCTCGTCATTATATATCAGGCATGGATAACGAGGTTTCCTGGCCATGGTAGGGGGGGCATCAGATGATTTCTCTGGAGTGGAATTTTCCTGTTTATTCTTGTTATTCTTCTCCTTTCTCTTACCTCCTAGTTGCTTTGGATTTTTTCCTTTGTTAGATCACATGACATTAATCTCAGAGGCATGAGTGTTTTCTAATGCATTTGCAGCTTGATTGGAATTAACAAGAGTTTGACCAGATGGTCATCCTATTGCCTGTGTGCTTGAAGAACCAATCACACCGTCACCGGCATGAGAGTCCTTACTCGATTATGGGGGTGGTGGAATAGTGTAAGCTGATCTAGGTGCATTGGGGATTTTGTCATAGAGTGTGCTGGATTGTGTGAATCAAATCCAAGTATTGGGCACGAGCAATAACTTGCTCTTCTATGAGAACTCCACCTTTTTCCACATCCTCAGTGATTTATGGCAGCAAGGACTTTATGAACCACTTAGCTTAAAGCTGATAGGGAATGTATGTCTTAACCATTCGATGATGATGCCACCACTCATGAATATGATCCGATATATGGGTGGAGGTAGTCTGTTTAACATTGGTCAAGAGTTTCGTTCCAGTCTCATATCTAATAGGTAACTGGAAGTGGGTCAAAAAGGTAGTGGCTAAAGTGGTGAAGTTGTTGAAAGAATTTCTTGGTAATTCAATGTACCATTTAGTAGTTGGACCAGTAAGTGTTCTTTGGAAAGGATGAAGTCTGATCGAATCATAATTCAAAGTGCTAGATGAACACCATAAATGAAAGTTCATAACATGATTCAACGGGTTTTCCCTAGGATTTCTGTTAAACATTGGAATATCAGATCGTAACTTGTGGGGAATTACTGACCACTAAGGCACATATGTGATTGAATAATTGGTAAGCTAGTTTAAATATGGTAATTCTAAAGTTTCTACGAATGGCAACTGTCGATTCAAGTTAGGTTGAGCATACCCAGGATATGATGGAAATTCCTGTGAAATAGGTCTTTGCAGACCATCGTAGGGCATCTGTATTTGGTAACCTTGGTATGGTTGTTGAAAAAAACTAGTATAAGGTGGTTGTTGATAACCAGATTGAAATTGTTGTTTTCCAAAACCTGCAAAACCTTGTTGCCCAGGACCTTGGTAAGCTTGATATTGACCAAAACCAGGTTGAGCTTGTGAACCAAGTCCAAACTGAGGTTGGAATTGTTGGAATTGTGGTTGTTGGAATGGTGGCAACCACGGTTGTTGAGACAACTTTTGTTGCCCAACAATGAAAGGTTGACCAAGTTGTGGATCAACTATACCAGTGTAAGCCTGGGTTAGTCCAAATAATGGTATACTAACCAGAGGTTTTTGCTGAGCTCCAGAAACAAGTGGTTGTTGTATAACAACTTGAGAAACTTGAACCTCTTGACTTGAAACTTGTGGTTGCAAGGAAGAAGGATCAGTTTGTATCAGTCGAGATACAACAGTTTGAGCTTGTGACTCTGGCATGGTAGTAACAATAGGTGTAGTAGGAATATTTGATATAGTTTGCATTGGTTGTGTTGGATACACAAGCCTTGGTTGAGTTCGCATTACTGGTTGCGATTGACAAACTCTAATTCCAGGTTGACTTGAATATTGTGGGAAATTACCATATGGTTGTCCCCCGAAATAAGGGGGATATGGTGAACAAGCATATTACTCTCCATATGGTGGCAATTGAGTGTTTAATCGATACACAGGTCATTGTTAACTATATTGACCGGCTTGATACTGATGTGTAGGATCAAATTGTTGAGTTTCCATTAGAGAAGAACCAGGTAGAATTTCAAATGAGGACATGGGTGATGACCATGGTGCAAAAGTAACCCCTGAGTGGGTTCCAAACAATGATTGGTAACCAATAGGGACGGACAATTCACCATACATGTACAACTCAGGTGTTGTAGAAAACATCAAAGGAGTTACAACAGAAGATTCTTCTGCAGCTACATCAAATGATACAGTCTTGGATGTTAATAGTTGTTCAGCCATAGTTAACTGGCCCAAAAGTTGTCCTAAAGATTCGACAGGTACTTGAAAGGAAGCAGGATCAAATGAAGCAAAGTAATCATGAGTAGTACTTGAAAGTGAAACGAGGTTCTAGGTGTGGAATCTTCTACTAATTCCTCCTCTGTAGAAATCAAATCTGGTGGAAGAACTTGATCGTCAGGCCTGTAAAAGATTTCTGGTGTTGATGAAAGTGTAGTTTCAACAGTGACTGATGTCTGAGGGGTAACAACTTCTGAATGTTGAAATTCGAAGTCCAGATGTTCAGGTAAATGAACAATAGTTTCAAAGGGAGGTTCCTGAATAACTTCAGGTTCAGATGTAACTTCTATTGGAAATGGGATAGGTTCTGGACCAACTCTTGGTCAAGATGTTTCAAGTTCAAAAGTACTTTCTTGTTGAACAATTTCAAGTTGAGTATCAAATTGTTGTTGGACAACTTCGGTTACTGTTACACTAGGATCAGTGCCTATGTCCTCAGGTAATTGTGAAACTTCTACTTTAGGAACGAATGTACCAAAAATAGTTGGAGTAACTCGAGTCTCTGCAGCTATTTAAATTTATTAGTATAGTTGGGCTGGGTCCTAGGGTCAAAAATAGCCGTTTTATAGCCGTTAGAGTCTCTGCACAGTCTATTTAACCTGCTTGGCCAGATCTGTTTCTTCAACTTGTCCTGACGATGAACCACACTAGTTGGTTCGAAACGCGTCGACAAAGACATTTTTTATGTGATTTAGGCAGAAGCTCTTCTTATAATTTTATCAACTTAAAATCAACTAAGGGATGAGGATGTTATTTGTGGTCAATTAATTTTTATGACATTGAAACACAACTTTGTTTTTTCATTTTTAAAGAGTTGATAAGAAACAAAAGATGACTCTAGTCTCCTTTGATTTTTAATGAGCCTGAAAGGACAAGTGCTTAGATGATCCTTTTACTTTTAAAGAGTCAAAAAGGAATGAAAGTGACTGCTCTGGAGATTCTAGATAAGAGGGTTTACCAGACAAATCGCAAAACTGCAATATACACCTTGGTGATAAATGAAAGAGAAATGACCAAGGACTTTACGTATGGCAGTCAATCTTCCTGAATGCTATGTTCGGTGCATTGTGATCGATAAGGCGGCAGACTCGGCTTCCTAGGGATAAAGGATTTCAACCTATTGGGGTCTCCCACCATATACTTGATGGTACAGAGAGCACAAGTCTATACTAGCACTTATCGAATCAAAGAGGACAAATCACCCAACCTTCAATGAAAACGATGGCCACTAGGTTTAAAGATGCCGAAACATGTCTCTAGCCTAGACCTCTAGATGTTTTTCATTAAGTTCCAATGCATTGTTAGATTAATTGATGTAAATTTTAAGTTTATATTGCTTAGTAATTTGGCTTTCAAGCTCACCGCGTGATGTGTTCTGAAATTCCTAGGAATGAAACTAGAATGAGAAGCACTCTTTCCATTTAATTTCAACAATGAAAATCCTAACTATGAGGGATAAAGCATACAAGTACTTTTTGAACAAGCAACAAAGAGCACAAACTAATGCAATTCCCTAAAACATTCCTTTTGAACACAAAATCTCAAACTCTAAAATGAAAATTGCATGCATTTCTTTTCAGTTTCTCTTAATGTGAATGATGCAATAAGAAAACCTAATGCACAAACGATTCAGAATTCTTTTCATAAAAAATGACGATTTGTGACAATTTCTTTTAAAATGGAAAGGAAGATTGTACGAAACTTTCAATTTTAAAGAAATGAATATTTTTGACACTTTAAAAGAAAATACAAATCAAATGTACAAATGAATCAATCAATTATTTATGAAGGAAGACTTTATGACACTTCATTTTTAGAAGAAAATGATGATTTATGACACTTTTCTATCGACCAAACAATTGATCAAAACTAACTTTCAACAGTGGATTGCAAATGATAAAACAAATACATAAAAAACATCCAACAATCTAGTCTAAATAGGGCCAAATTAAGGAGATGAAAAATTGATTGCAGAGACAAAACATCATTGACATTAAGCAACTCATTCAAACAGGAGAAAATTGGCAAAAACTTTTAGTTCCTAGGTGGGAAACTGACCCCAAAGGGATCAGCGCATGCAGTAGTTAGAGACAATGTGATGAATCACACTGAACCTATTCTGGAAGTGCAATGCAGCACACTATTTCCTTCATCAAACTGCGCTGATGATAGTAAGCAATTCGGAAGGCAATTTTATCACAGTTTCGACTCAATTTTCAATGAAAGGGGACTGAAATCAATAAACAGCCACAAGTGCAGTATGTAGAAATGTCTTAAGAGGCTGATAAGCTACTAGGATGGAAAATTTATCCCCACTGGAGTTGCCAATTTGTTTCAAGAATATTTAGTGTTCTTGGACAAATGCCTGACCCTCTAGATCTAGTAGTAGATCTAGAAACAACAGACAAAGTAATCTTAACATTTTCTATTATCAACAGATAAAACAAAAGAGAATAGAAACTTGCTTGTAGTTTTCGCTAGCTCTTTGTCTCCCTTGACAAATTTTGCTACTCCTTTCCATACTTATGTTGCTTGGAAAGTACCCACACAATCACAGAAACATAAACCCATCAAATCATAATGATCTATTGCTTATAAATAACATGGAATCAAAAACATGATATACATATGAAAGCATTAACATGTAACACAAACCTAAGGAAAAAATATCGAAAAATTTATTGATAAGAGGAAAGATTACAACCCATATGAGCTCGATCCAGTATCATCCTTCCAATTCAATCCTTCATCACCTCATGAGAAGCAAGACACTCCAACACTATTACAATACTTGTACTCAATTCTAATCTCATATCATCAGCATCTCCTTACAACTCAATATTTTTCAGCCTCGTGATCTCTTAGATTAGTGATCTATTTATAGGTGAGTGAAGGAGGTTATGCCACCAATGGAGATTATGAATTCCTTTCTAAATTTAGAAATCAGTTCCATGGAAGAAGGGATAGGATATTGATGTTTCCTAATTCCCTTTCTCATCCAAATGTGAATTCAAAGGAGCGGGTGGAATTTAGAAACTTCTATAGGCTTCCAATGGATAAGGAATATTAAAACTCTCACGGAAATTTTCTCAAACTTGCTCAGCGTAGGCCAAAGAGGGACCAAGTGTGCTACATAGCACCCTATTAGTGTATGGTTTCCATTTCAGCGCACCATAATGAAGGCCTACCTACGTTGATCTTCTTAAAGGTGGTTTTTGGATGTTTTTAGTGATGGAACTTCTTGGAGAGTGAGGAATTCTAATGTCTAACTTCTTTATGGAATGTAACAACTGCACTAGGGGTTGATGGGTCCTAATAGCATCGATCAATAAATTTGGGTTGATGTTCCCAAATGGATCTGTAATAAGAAGGTAAAAAGAACAATATGATTGTGTGTATCAGATTCAGTGTTGTTGAATGTATTAGTGGAAGCTACGACGAAGGCTTTGTGGGATAAGTTAGGGACTTTTTACCAATCTAAGTCTTTGGTGAATAAATTGTTCCTATGGAAAAAGCTATATAACATGCATATGAAAGATGGAGACTTGATGACAAAGAATTTGAATGCATTTAATAATGTGGTAAGCCAGTTAATATATGTTGATATTAAAATTTTAGATGAATATAAGTGCATCAATTTGTTTTGTTCTCTACCAGATTCATGGGATAGTGTTAGGCCCCTATACTACTAGTGTAACCCCTTATTGTTATTAGTACAAATCGCTCATTATATTGTTGTACCCATGTGGTCCCCATATTGTTATTATTGTGCCCCATAGAAACCCACTATTGTTATTATTGTGCCCTTACATTATTATTGTTATGTTGACTCTGAATATATTATGACCCCTTAGACTCCTATATATAGAAAGGAGGTCTTGTCATTTGTATCATCCAAGAATTGTTCATTTGTGTAATGTAAAGAAGGTTGCCCCCTCGAAGAGGCTTATTTCTAAGGCATTGATCTATCTTTTCTATCTTTTTATGAGTTGGTTTCATAACATTTGGTATCAGAGCTTTTGATTCTAGGGTTTTGCTACTCCAAACAAGTCATCATGGAATTTTCGCTAGAACTTTGTTTTTGCGACATTTCAGAAGCTAAAAAGAAAGACCCATTTTCGACAACATTGCGCTAAACCTCGGGCCCGAATTTTAGATCCTGTCTTGCTACATTTTCGGAGATATACTCTAACAAAGTTAGGGATTTTGTAGACCCCTAAATTACATTCCAAATAGGCCACCTAGGGAAAATAGTCATAACTGTCTCTCTGAGCATCAAATTGGAATTTCATAAGAAGTTACAGAAAAAGGACGGACTATATCTTCCTATGTATAGTTTTCAGATCCAAAGGTAAAAATAGTTACACGTGGCACTTCATACAAGTTCGCTCTTCTGAAAAGGTCTATAATTAGGTCATCACAGGAGATTGGGAATAAATCTTTATTCAAGAATCCAATTGCAATCAAACTTATGGAGTTAAAAAGAGGAATTAGAGGGCTATTACAGACCCAAATTTTAGAACTTAAAGATCCGAAAGTACAGAGTTACATTCGTTTCAAGATCAAGCGTCTAAAATCAAGAAAAATCAAGAAGAGGAAGTTTGATGGCAAGGATCTGGTAAATTGGATACTACAAATGGAGAAATATTTTGATCTACATGGTGTACCACTATTACAAAAGGTATGTATTGCATATTCATATTTAGAAAAAGATTAGTTTTTATGGTATAAAGGGCTTTGTTCTTGTAAACCACCTATTATATGGTCAATTTTCATGGAAGCAATTATATCACATTATGAGGATACAAAGAGCAACACTTTCTTTAGAACAACACCACAACAATTGGAAGAAAAAAGAGCAGAAGGGCTTTGTTACAAAGTGGAAAGAAAAATTATGGCAACAAGGAAGTCTACCCCTCACAACTATAAAGATGGAAGTGTTGTTTCTCCTGGCCTTCCACAACCTACAAGGGTTACACAACAACAATTGGAAGAAAAAAGATAAAAAGGGCTTTGTTACAATTGTGATAGCAAATGCAGTAAAGGTCATAAGTGTGCTCAGAAGAAATTATTTTACATAGATTATGAAGAGGAGGAAGAAAATGATTAATAAACATCAAAAGAAGAGGATATACACTAGGAACCAACCCCAGAGAAAGAAGAAATGAATCCGACCATATCTTGTAAAGCATTGGCAGCAATGACTGCTCCTCAAACTCTCAAGATAAAAGGACATATCAAGAAGAAAAAGGTTAAAAAAGTGAAAGATCGCATCGAGAAAGAAGAAATGAATCCAACCATATCTTGTAATGCATTGGTCGGAATTACCACTCCTCAAACTATCAAGATAGAAGGACATATCCAAAAGAAAAAGGTTCAAGCAGTGAAAGATCATATCGAGCATCAACAACAAGTTCTCCAACTTTTAAAGGATAAAACCACTTTGGTGTAAAATAAAATGAAACAACAGGTAGATCAACATCACAGTGAAAATTTTTTTGATGTAGGTGATTGGATATTTTTATGGCGACATCTCAAGCAAGCTATTTATGAGAAGGAAATGTTGGCAATACTACATGCACTTAAGAAATGGTGACCTTACCCAATGGGAAGACACTTCAAGGTAGAAATGGATCATGATATTCTTAAATACTTCTTAGAACAAATATTATCTTTAGAAGAAAAGAAAAAATGGGTCACAAATATGTTGGGTTATGACTTTGACATCATCTATAGAAAAGGGAAGAAAATTTTTGTTGCAGATGCACTCTCAAGAAAGGGTAAGGATGTGGAAGCATTGTTTTGTGCTATTTCTATTATCCAATCAGATTGGATAAACTAAGAAATGGATGAATAGAAGAAGGACAAATAAGTGTGCCCACTCATTCAAAAGTTGCATAATATCCCAATTCAAACAATATTGCCAAAACTTGAAGAGGAAGGAAAAATCATATTAGAACCTAGGGCTGTCACAAAAATAAGAACCTCACAGCTATGAAATCGATCAATTTTAGAGTATCTCATCAAGTGAAAGAACTTACCCACTAAATATTCCACATGGGAGGACAAGAATTTTATACAGAAGCACCAAGAACTACTCAAGCGTTGAGGACAACACTTTTTGAAGGAGAGGGGCATGTTAGGCTCCTATACTACTAGTGTAACCCCTTATTGTTATTAGTACAACCCCCTTATTATATTTTTGTACCCGTGTAGTCCCCATATTGTTATTATTATGCCCCATAGAAGCCAACTATTGTTCTTATTATGCCCTTTCATTATTATTGTTATGACATCTCTAATTATATTATGACCCCTTAGACTCCTATATATAGAAAGGAGGTCATGTCATTTGTATCATCCAAGAATTGTTCATTTGTGTAATGTAAAGGAGTTTTCCCCCTCAAAGAGGTTTATTTCTAAGGCATTGATATATCTTTTCTATCTTTTTGTGAGCTGGTTTCATAACAGATAGTCTGGTTGATGCAATAGGTAGCAATGCAACTGCATTGCAGTTTGATGAAATAGTCTCATCCTTGCTCACGGAGAAGATGAAATGGAAAAATATGGAGAGCTAGAATGGTGATGCCTTGTCTATACAAGGAAGGCCCCATAACAAAAACAAAAATAAGTCCTCGAGTGGGAGATATCAATTTAGAGGGAGATCTAAATCTCCAAGGAAACCTGTAAAGGTGTGCTGGAAATGCGGAAAGGAAGGGCACTACAAAAGGGACTATAAATCTAAAGCTCCTGAGAAAGGAAATGGATCTAATGATGCTCCTTCTGTAGAGGTGAAAACCTCCTTTGATGAATGTTGGGATGTTTACTTGGCTTCTTCTTCAAGTACACATGTAGATCATGAGGCATGGTTGATTGACTCAGGCACATCCTTTCACTTCACTCCCCCTAGAGAGTGGTTATGTGAGTATGAGAAATATGATGGTGGTGATGTCTTCTTAAGGGATGAAAGTAAGGCTAGAATCATTGGCTACGGAAAAGTCAAGCTGAAGTTGCAAGGTCGAAGGATTAGAACACTTCTGGGTGTCCTGCATATCCTTGCATTAGCCAGAAATTCGATTCTTGTAAGAAGGTTGCATGGTGTAGGTGTAAAAACAGTGTTCGAGAAAGATATCTGCAATATGGTTCAAGGAGCACTAGTATTGATGCAAGGAGTTCGGATTGGAACTATGTATAAGTGTCAAGATAGCACTATTATTGATGGGTGCAACACTTTTGTGGTTCCTGAAAGTGGAACAGAAAATATAGTGGTCTCTAGATAAAATACCATGCTATGTAATCAAAGGCTTAGGTATATTTGAGAGAAGGGCCTTCGAATACTTCATGGTAAAGGTATGGTAGAAGGTATGTCTAATAGCTCTCTAGATTTTGATTTCTATTAAAATTGTGTATATGGGAAGGAGAATCAGGTGAGTTTCCCCTCTGGTGGTGTTAGGGCCTAAATCTACCTAAGGCTGAGAAAGGTAGGTCTAGGGTAACATCAAACCACGCTTAACCTGGTAGCTACCCATACCAAGTCGGGAGAGAGCTCTCTCCTTGTCAATCTCAAAGAATATATGGCAACTAAGGCTTGAGATGACTGATATGAATACTAATTTTAGGCTAGGTATATGCTCAGAGGAATTTTGATTGATTTTAATGGTTGGTTGCTGGATCAGATGAGGAAGGCAACTTTGGGTCCGGGAAATTGACATAGAATTGCAGAGGTTTCTATGGGCAGAGGTAGACAAGTGTTTTAGAAATTTGAAATGAATGTGATGGTGAGTCTAAAGACTGGTGAGGAGTTGGATAGGGCATGCAATATTTATGAGTCCTCTTCAAATAGCAGAAAAAATTTAGAACTAAATCAAACCCCAAGGCAGAGCACTGAACATCAATGGTTTCCACCCTTTAATCTTGATTCATTTAATTATGAAAAAAAAGAGAGATGATGGCACATATACACATAAGATAAAATAAATAATAGAGGAGAAAACAATGCTAATTCACATCACACAAGAATTCCACAAAATGTTGCAAAACCCTGGTTCATTCCTTGCCAAACTGCAGAAGTGATTTAGAATAGTGCTCAATGCATCCACAAGAGTCCAACCTTGACAAATGACTAAGAAAGTACAAGATATAGGCATCAAACCACCTATGCTATCCATCAAAGGTTGAATCCATGAGTCAACGAGATGTTTTAACAAGATCTAAACTAGAAGCTGAAAAATAGGCAGTGGAACAACTTGCCTCTAAAACTATGGAAACTGATTCATTCATCCTTAAACCAACTCTAAATTGATGTATCTACCTCCTCAATTCATATCTCATCATATTTAAATAATATTAAATTAGGTTACATCATATTACATCATTAATTGATCAAGAGAGAAGAAAAAGTCAAACTGACAGCAAATTGGGCGAAATTTTGAACAAACAGGCAAAACTAGCAAATTTTTCTCCTATGCGTAGCGCCACTGGTCCTATGCATAGTGATTTTTCCAAGACACTTTTTGAAGCCATCCCAATGTCAAAATTAGGTGTGTGATAGCACGTTCAAAAGATTATTGAGTCTAATTTCCAACACAACTTGAATTTTTCAATTTGGATTTCATTTGCACTATCAAAAGTCAAATCTCCCAAGACTGGTAAAAATGTGAAAAATGAGGCTACCTAAATGTAGAGTGCTATTGCAGTCAACGTTTGAAAGTCTTCCTAAACTCCAAATTGAGCTCATGATATCTCATTGGAAAGATATCTCTGTCTAGATATCATTTCACTCATCAAGAAAGTCATTTGGCCAACCAATCTAGGAGAAATATTGAGTTTCATTAGGTCACTCCAGAGGTCCAACAATTCTCCTGAGGCAACTATATTTTTGACATTTCTCTAAAACCATGACACTTGTGTAACACATTAAGGATGTTTTTCTTTCCTGGCCTGTTATGGACAAAAGCCTCTCTCACTTTTGTCAAATTCATCTTCTATGTTTTAGAAACATCATTTGAGTAAAACCTATCCCGATGTGTGGAACATGGGATTTGTCGAAATGAAGTGAAATGAAGGGGATAAGGGTCTTCTAAATTCTTGAGAAACTTTTTGGAAGTAGAGAGGGATGTTAGGAAATAGGGGAAAGTGGAATTTCAAATATTGAGTGAGGGGAAGGGGTCCAAAAGGGAAAAACACAAGCCTAGTCTAGAAAATTGTCAAATTGTAGCAAGAAACTAGGGTTTATGGCAAAATGGGGAATGTGAGGGATATCAGTGATGGGAAGTATTTAATAAGGTACATTAAGGATAGGGGAAGGTGTATGAACATCAAGAAACAAGTTTTTTTGATTATTTGACCATCCAAGAGAAATTACCTTCAAAACCCTAAGAGAGGGAAATGAGCCTTACCTAAGCACAACTAAAGCATGAACAAGGTGTAAAATGATCCATTGGAACCTAAAATGATGATGACAACTCTCTGAATGATGGTAAATGCGGCTAAATGGAGACATGGACCGACATTTGGAAAAATTTGGAAGGAGTGAACACAAACCCTAGACGTAATACCTAGTGACCAAATTTTACTTGAAAACTCACTGAAATGACAAAATTTGACCTTGACACTCTGAGACCACTTTGTAAGAGCATATTTGATCATTGGAGGAAGGCTGCAAATACTAACACTAACATTGGCTCCAATGGGGATGGTAGCTCCTTGGAGGTGCCAAGAACCGTAGATCCTTGGGAGAGTAGACTAGTGCTTTATCCATTGGGAAATGGAGTCAATAAATTCAAAACACCCAAAAACCAATAGTATGAAACTTTGACTCAAGACTCAAAGTTGAACTGACTAATTCAAAATTGAATCAAGATTCTCAAAAGCTGAAACTAGACACTCAGTTGAAACTATCTTAAAACTGACTGAAACAAAAAATGACTCAAGACTAAAACATAACTGACAAATTGGAAAATATGCTCAAAATGGAGCTTATTCAATAAAACCTACTCTAACTGTTCCATTCATCACCTGATCAAGTGAAGTGAAATAACCAATGCAACCAAGTAAGCATTCTGGCTATTGTTTGCATTCTCCACAAGTGCATTCTTATGAACCATATGAGGGAACTACTGAAAGGTAACT